>JAZKJV010000882.1:211370-416917 GCA_037367405.1 Ottelia alismoides
TACGTGGCGACCAAGAACTCATTCTATGCGCATTGTGTGAAGGCAGTTGGCCCAAACGGAAGTGGCTACAAGCCTCCATCTTATTATGAAATTGAGGAGCCTTGTTGAAGGATGAAGAAACAAAATAATTTTTGAAAGGACACATGGATGCATGGAAGAAAAGTAGATGATCCATCATTATAGATGCATGGACTGATATGAGGGGGAAGAAGCATAATGAACTTGTGTGTTAACTGCAGCTTGAGCACATGTTTTTTGAAATCTGTTGATGCTTCAACCGATGCACACACTGTTGAATATATATCCTCGTTGGTGGAGGATTGCATCAAGGAGGTTGGAGTAGACAATGTTATACAAATCGTAACTGACAATGCATATGCTAACATGGCGGCTGGAAGGCTCCTCAAGACCAAATATCCAAACATATTTTGGTCATCTTGCGCTGCTCACTGCATAGATCTCATGCTTGAAGAAATTGGCAAGGAACCGAAGGTCAAAAATTTCATAATGAAGGTCAGAACACTGATTATTTTCATATACAGCCATGCAAAGACACTCAGCTTGATGCGACACTTTACCCAAAAGGGTGAGATAGTCAGACCGGGGCAAACAAGATTTGCCACTTGTTGTCTCACGCTACACAGTATTTTTGAAAAAAAGAGAAGTTGAGATTGATGTTTTCTTCCGATGAATGTAGAGAGTGCAAGTGGCCTAAGACAAAGAAAGGTGAAATTGCTGGATCAATTGTTTTTAGTACAACATTTTGGAACCAAGTTTCCTTGACCTTGAAGATCTTTTCCTCACTCGTTCATCTCTTATGTATTGTTGATGGTGATCGGAGGCCATCGTTGAGTTATGTGTATGGAGGGCTTGAAGATGCGAAGAAGGAGATAAAGAGTCTTTTTAAAGACGTCAAGCATTCATATAAACCCTACATTGATGCCATTGATTCAAAGTCAAGAGGGAGGTTAGATAGTTCTTTTCAACTTGCAGCTTACTATCTCAACCCCTATTATTTCTATAGGGATGATAAAGTTGTTTTTGAAGATAGCTTTGTCATAAATGGCTTTTCGTATTGCTTGGAGATATTTTACCCTAATTTAGACGTTCAAGACATCATCACAACAAAAGAAATGGATCTTTACAAAAATGGAGATGGTGCATTTGGAAAACCCTTTGCTATCAGGCAGTGATACGGCAATGATGACGTGTTCAATCCAGGTAGTAGCATGTGGCATTTCTAATATATACTTTATACATATTTCAAGTACGTAAAAGGAATAAGGAGTTGACGTTAATTTTTCTTCTAGCTAATTGGTGGTCTCTATATGGTGGTGAAACACCATACATGAAGGCGATAGCAATGAAGATATTAAAGCTGACATCCTCTGTCTTCTGGATGTGAGAGGAACTGGAGCTCTTTTACAACGGTAGAAGACCATATTTGTGATTTAATATGATTGATTAGACTAACATTGATGTTTGTTTAATTAATTAACATTTTGAGTAAATACTTGCATTGCAGATCCACACCAAGAAGAGGAATAAACTTGAAACCAAGAGACTGAATGATTTGGTTTTTGTGAAATTCAACTCAAAACTGAAGGAGCAACAATCACAAAAGGAAGAGACCTTTTTGTTTGCAAGGATAGGACGTATGTAATTGAGTGGATCGGACAAGAGGAAGACAGAGAAGAGGTGTTTCAAGGCTCAGGACTAACTTGGAGCTTGGTGACCGATGCAAGTGGAGAAGATGAATTGGTAGAGTATAAGAGGAGCCAAAGGAACGTGTGTGCATTACCAAGTGTGGAGGAGGAAGAAGATTTTATCACGGATTCTGACACTGACAGCGATGCCTGTTATTTTTGATGACTTAGATTAGAGTTTGATTATCTGTGTGTGAACCTTTATTTGAGCGGCCATTCTTAGATATTTTGTTATGAACCTTATGATCCCCTCTTTTATCCAAATAGACGACTTTTGGAAATACTTTGGACATTTGGTTGAAATCACATTGTACAAAAAAATCTTCATTTCGTATTACTTATATGTTATGTTTTTGGAAACATAAATATCTAGTATTTGAATTTATTATTATATTTTCAATTATTTTTATTAAAATAATAGAAACCACATAATCTGCATATACTTTCGCCTGCCCGCTTACTCGCTTTAGACCTCCTGACCGAACGGAATACTGCATACTGACTTTCTGAACCTTGGATGTTAATCATGCTCAGCTTGGATGAACACTTCTGAAATGGTCCTCTGAGTAAAGCTTTGGTGAAGATATATGTTGCTTGATCTCCTAAGCTGAGGATGAAAGGTGGGAAATAAAACTTTTATGTTGGAAGAATGAGCAAATCTATTATTCCAAGAAACCCTAGCCTCTCTTATATAGATAGAGACCTCACGGGTAAAATACATAGTAGTCCAGAGAGTAAACAGAAATTACAAAAAAGGTATAAAACATAATAATAATATTGGTCTCTACACTCCCCCTCAAGGTGGAGCATAGATGTCTATCATGCTCAGCTTGGAAGAACATCTCTGGAAGGGTCCTCTGAGCAACGACTTGGTGAATATGTCAGCAGTCTGATCCCCTGAGCTCACGTGAGATGTAGATATCAAGCCTCTCTGGATCAAGTCTCTAGTGTAGTGGCAGTCAACTTCAATATGCTTTGTTCTTTCATGGAATGCTGGATTGTTGGCAATAAACAATGCCGCCTGATTGTCACGCTGAAGCTGCATGGGTAAAGGTACGACTATATGTAGATCCTCTAGCACAGATCGAACCCACATCATCTCCGTGCTTGCTTGCGCCATGGCCCTATATTCAGATTACGCACTAGACCTTACCACAACAGTTTGTTTCTTGCTTTTCCAAGAAACTAGAGAGCTCCCAACAAAACGGCAAATCCTGAGGTCGACTTTCGATCCTTAGGACACCCTGCATAATCGGCGTCCGTACATGCTGAAATAGATAAATCTGTGCCCTTTCGAAATAGCAGTCCTGAACCTGGAGAAGACTTTAGATACCTCAGTATCATATATATGGCATCCATATGAACTTGTCATGGCTGCTCCATAAATTGACTTACCCGGCTTACTGCAAAGGCAATATCGGGTCGGGTTATGGTAATATAAAGGAGCTTACCCACCATTTCTCTATATCTCCTCTTATCTACTTCAGCAGTGTCATCATCATACAGCTTCATGCTTGGATCCATGGGAATACTCGATGGTGTGCATCCAACGATGCATGTCTCAGCCAAAAAATCTGTAATGTACTTCCTTTGGGTATCACCAGACCCTATGCATTCCTGGCAAATTCCAACCCCAGAAAGTATCTTAGGGTTCCAAGATCCTTCGTGACGAACTGACGGCCCAGAAATGCTTTTGTCATCTCTATTCCCTGAACATCATCTCCTATCACAGAATATCATCAACATAGACCATGATGACAACCGTACCTGCAGAAGTCTTCTGAATAAACAACGAGTGATCAGCACTTGATCTTTTGAACCCCTGTCGTTCAATCAGATGGGAAAGCTTCTGGAACCACGCCCTTGGACTCTGTTTAAGGCCATAAATTGCCTTGTGAAGTCTACACACCGTATGCTTCTCCCCCTCAGCAGTGAACCCTGGTGGCTGCAGCATGTAGACTTCCTCCTGCAAATCTCCGTACAAGAATGCATTCTTGACATCAAGTAGATATATAGTCCAGTCACGTACCACAGCAACCAATAAGAGAATGCGTAGAGTAGAGTGACGAGCCACTGGAGAAAATGTATCCATATAGTCCACACCATAGGTTTGTGTGAAACCTCCCGCGACCAGCCTTGCCTTGTATCTATCTAGACTGCCATCAGCATGGTATTTAACTGTGAATACCCATTTACAGCTAACAATGGATGCATCCGAAGGGAGCATTAACCAAGCTCCATGTCCCACGAGACTGTAAGGCACGCATCTCTTCTTCCATAGCCAGTCGCCACCAATCAATCTTCGTGGCTTCTTGATATGTCCGTGGTATGTCCACGGAAGACAAAGCTGTAGCAAATCTCTGAAAGTCGCCTGTAAGGCGTTGAAAAGACACTTGGGAAGCAAAAGGATAAGACGCACACGTCCGCTTCTGCTTCTGGATAGCAATTGGAATATCAAGGCCGCTGTCCTCTGTACTGGATGGTAGAGTCTTCCTCCTGCAATGAAGAATCCTGCACATGTACCATATCTGACCCGTCAGTAGTGATGTCATCTGAACATACCTGAGGCGTTATGGATGCCTGACGTGTAGCCTGAGCAGGACCTGACCGACGCGTATAGAATTTTGGTAAAGGTGGAATAGGAGGTTGTGGAGGTGGTGGTGGCGGAGGTGACGTTTGGTTAAGTGATGTAGCAACTGGGGCAAGAATGGACTCAGGTGAACTCAAACTTGGAGGCGGAGGAACATAGACATCACCATTGGTAGTGGATGGGACCAGCCTATCGCCTGCAGGGGAAAAAATACATAACAGACTCAAAAAACGTGACATCAGCACTGACAAAATATTTCTTGTTTATGGGGTCATAACAACGATAGCCCTTCTGAGTCCGAGAGTAACATACAAAGACACACTTGACAGCTCTAGGAGAGAGCTTGTCAAGTCCAGGAGACAGGAGATGAACATACACAACAGTACCAAAGACACGAGGAGTAAGTGAGAATAATTCCTTATCAGGAAAAATGATAGAAAGAGGAATTTTCTCACCAAGGACAGATGACGGCATATGATTGACCAGATAGCAAGCTGTAAGAACAGCATTCCCCCAGAAGGTGATAGGAGCACAACTCTGAATAAAGAGAGTTCGAGAAATGTCAAGAAGGTGGCGTTGCTTTCTTTTTGCCACGCCATTCTGCTGAGATGTGTAAGGACAAGTGGTTTAGTGAATAATTCCCTTAGACGAGAGAAACAGAGAGAGACTAGGTGCAAAATTCCAGTGCATTATCTGTACGAACATATTTGACAGTAGAAGAAAAGACATTCTGCACTTCATTAATCAAATTTTTAACAACATTCCCCTGCTTCAGATTTATTCTTTAAAAGAAAGACCTAAGATACACGAGAGAAATCATCCACTACAACCAGATAAAACATGTATCCCTGACGATCAGGTACACGACTTGGACCCCAAATATCAATATGAAATAACTCAAACCGGGGAGCTACTGCTCCGACTCTGACGACTAAGGAAGCTAGACCGATGATACTTTCCCAACTGACACGCTTCACAGCGAAATGAGGAACTGGGAGAGATCTGAGGCAGTAGATGTCGCATTTTCTGGAGTGGGAGATGACCAAAGCGAAGATGCCAGATGTGTGGAGATACTGGTCCGAAGGAATGAGAAGAGACGCCAGCATAAAAATTCCGGACCTGCCGATAAGACCATTCTGCTCAGAGCCACAACCAATCACCCCTGCCCGTTAGTATGCCCTGAAAAATAAGAGAAGAGGGGTCAAATATAGCACGACAGTGCAAATCCTTCGTAATCTGACTAATAGACAACAGATTTATGGAGAACTCAGGAGCATGTAGAACATTCTGTAGACGCATAGAAGGGGAGATAGGAAAACCTCCCCCTGTCCAACAAGGGGGGAATGAGTACCATCTGCGATCTACACTGAACGACCATAGGGAATGTCCCTGTAGGACTCAAGTCTCTCTCGATCTCGGCAGAGGTGATGTGTGGCACCAGAATCTATAATCCAATCAGATATATCATGACAAGACATAAAGGCAGTAGCACTACCTGAGGTACTAGCAGCAGCAGAGGAACTGGCAGAAGCTGTGGCAGCAACATCTGAAGGTCCACCAGGAGAATCAGTAGATGATTGTGGCATAATATCACGTAGACGTGCCACAAGCTCCTCGAATTGGTTATCTGCATTGGATGCTGACTGGGGCAGAACATGCTCGGCTATACGCGCCAATGCTGGAAACCCATGCTTAGAGTAGCATGTATCCTCTAAGTGGCATGTGCGATGACAGAACAAACATGGCTGACGAAAGCGACCGCCCCTACCACGGGGTCCACGTTCACGACCAGAAACTGACCACCTCTCCCACGCGATACTGCCATCGCCGATGGGGTGGAGTAGAGGTGCTGACGAAACTGATATGCGACTGAGCCTCCGGTAAACATCCTTCATTGGAGGAATAACTGCATCGGCCAAAATCTGAGAGCGGGCTGCCTCATACTCAGGATCTAGGCTGCAAGTAGAACGCTCACCATGGTAGCATTCCGAAATGTCTTCTGCTGCTCAGGAGTCGCCGCGAGTGGAATGGTACTGTATAACTTCTCAAACATCCCTCTCAGGGATGTGTACAGTGAGTGAAGTGTCCTGTCATTCTGCTTCATCATGAATATATCGTGCTGGAGCTGTAACATCTTGGTCTCATTCCGCACTTGGGAGTACGTAGCGGCCAGAATATCCCACATTGCCTTGGCAGTGGGCTGATGGAGGACATCATTGGCAATCTCCATCAACAGTATGCCTGACAGCCAAACCTTGGCGTAAGAATCATCAGCCTCCCACGAGGCATATATCCCAGTCTTCTCTGCCGGCTCCTCTTCGGTAAGAATATGCTTCTTACCATTGGACTTCATGAGACTAAAAAAATGCATCGCCTAGAGCTCATAGTTCGTGCCGTCCATCTTGACTATAGGCTTAGGACCCTTGAAGGCACCTATGGAGGGCATATCAACTTTTTTCTCTGACATGTTGTCGTAGATGAAGAACTAGGGATTGTAGACTAGAAACTGGTGTCTGCAAAAACTTGATTGGATTTGAGTGCATATGTAGACGTTACGCACTCAAATCCATGGAGATAGACCGGCCGACGAAAAGTAGGTGTCAGCGTGAAGGGAGGGGAACCCTGCGGTTGGGGTCCCCTACCTAGGGCTTGACTCGGCAGAGGGTGGTGATGTAGGGGGGGCCTACAGCACCGTTGAGGGTTCCGCGTGGAGGAGACGCGGGCCCGACGTCAGTGTGGAGGGGCCCGGCAGCATGTAGGGAGGGACCCGGCGGCGACGGGAGAGGGCCTGGCAGCGGTGGGAGGGGATTGGAGGGTCCCGGCGGCTGGGAGGAGGAGGAGGAGGGCCCGACGGGAGGAGAAGGGTCCGGCGGTGGCGGAAGGGTGGTGGTGGAGGAGAGAGGTGGCGGCAGCACAAAACCCTAGGGTTGGGGTTAGGGTTAGCCCCGGGCTCTAATACCATGTTGGAAGAATGAGCAAATCTATTATTCCAAGAAACCCTAGGCTCTCTTATATAGGGAGAGACCTCACGGGTAAAATACATAGTAGTCCAGAGAGTAAATAGAAATTACGAAAAAGGTATAAAACATAATAATAATATCGGTCTCTACACTTTATAAATCATGTCCTGCGT
Organism: Ottelia alismoides; assembly: GCA_037367405.1. Lineage (NCBI taxonomy): Eukaryota > Viridiplantae > Streptophyta > Magnoliopsida > Alismatales > Hydrocharitaceae > Ottelia > Ottelia alismoides. Next base: position 218,800 of record JAZKJV010000882.1, read on the forward strand.
ATAGTGGCAATCCACTTCAATATATTTAGTTCTGTCATAAAATGCAGGGTTGTTTGCAATGAATAGGGCGGCCTGGTTATCTCATTGTAACTACATAGGAAGAGGTACATCGATATATAAGTCTGCTAGTACTGCTCGAAACCACATCATCTATGTGCTCACTTATGTCATAGCCCTGTATTCAGATTCAGCAATTGACCTAGAAACCACAGTTTGCTTCTTACTCTTCCAAGAAATAAGAGAACCACCAACAAACATAGCGAAGAACGAAGTGAACTTTCTGTCCTTAGGACATCCTGCGTAGTCTACATCTGCACATGCTGAAATAGCAAGTGTTGCTCCTTTTTTGAATAACAATCTTGCACCTTGAGAAGACTTTAGGTATCTCAATATCATATATACAACATCCATGTGTACCTATCGATGTTGCTCAATGAACTGACTCACCTGACTAATTGCAAAAGAGATATCCGACCTAAGTATAGTGATATAGAGAAGCTAACCTACTATTTCTCTATATCTTCTCTTGTCCACCTCATCTGTATCATCGTCATGTAACTTTATGCTGGGGTCTATAGGAGTGATAGCGGGTCGACACCCAACCATGTCCGTCTCAACTAGCATGTCTATCACATACTTCCTTTGGGTCATCATAAGACCCTGTTGATTCCTGGCAAATTTTAACCCCAAAAAGTACTGTAGGGTGCCAAGATCCTTGGTAACAAATTGTCAGTCTAGAAATTCCTTTTCCCTTTTTATTCCCTGCATATCATCTCCTGTAACAAGTATATCATCAACATATACCATGATAACAACCATACCTCGGGGAGTTCTCCGTACAAGCATCGAATGATCTACATTCGACCTCTTGAATCCCTGTTTTCCAATTAGATCTGAGAGATTCCGAAACCATGACTTTGGACTTTGTTTAAGGGTATATATTGTTATATGAAGTCTACAAACTTGCTGACACTCCCCCTCAACAGCAAACCTTGGAGGTTGTACAGAAAAGCATTTTTAACATCAAGTTGAAAGAAAGGCCAATCGTGTACTACAACAACTAAAAGAAGGATTTATAGAGTTGAGTGACGAGCAACATGCGAGAACATGTCCAGATAATCCACTCCATATGTTTGAGTAATGCCACGTGCAACTAATCTGGCTTTGTACTGATCGAGACTCCCATCTGCATGGTGTTTAACAGTAAATACCCATTTGCAACTGACAATAGACGCTCCATTGGGAGCAGGAACCTAGCTCCATGTACCGCACGGCTGTAGGGCAGGCATCTCATCTTCCATAGCTAGACGCTACCGACTGTCTCTCAAGGCCTCCTGATAATTGCGTTGAATTTCCACGGAAGAGAGTGCAACTGAAAATCTCCTGAATTCTCCAGTCAAATGATCAAAGGAGACCTGGGATATGAAAGGACATGATGCACATGTACGCTTCTGCTTTCGAAGCGCAATAGGTATGTCCATATCATTCGAAATCTCCTCCACTTGTATGCCAATCTCTTGTAAAGATTCATGCTCAGACATATCACTAGATCCATCGTTAGAAACAATGTATTCAGAACATACTTGAGACGTGTTGGATGATGGGTGGTGACCATGAGCAGAAGCAGACTAACAATTATAGTAACATGAAAGGTGGAACATGAATAATGGGTGGTGGTGGTATAGGTGGAGGCGATGGAGGTGGCACAAGTGAAGGTGGTGAGGCTCTGTGGGAGGTGGTGGCATGTAAATTTCATCATTGGAGTTCGATGAAGTCAACCTATCCCCTGTAGGAAAAAATACATCACAAACTCAAAAAATGTGACATCAGCGATGACATAATATTTCATGCGCAGTGGATCATAGCCTCTATACCCTTTTGTGTCCTGGAGTACCCAATAAAGACACATTTAACAGCTCTAGGAGAGAGCTTGTAAAGACAGTGAGACAACTGGTGGACAAATGCAACCGAGCTAAAAACACAAGTGAGAACAATTCTTTAACACGAGTAAGTGAGAACAATTCTTTCTCTGGAAATGCAAGTGTTGGAGTATTTTGTTATGCGTCACTTATGTGGGAGATGGGTAAATGGATCTCTCCAGGATCCATTTACCCCATCCAGTGTTTAGTCCCACATCTACCAGTTGTGAGATGTGGAGACTCGGTGAGGGCTATATAAGAAGCCCCTCACCCTCTGTATCCAGTGAGAAAGTGCAATGCATACATCAGTCCTTTGAGGCGTTCTCCCGTGATTTCATCTCACTCCTTAGGGAGTAGGGCTCCACGTAAAAATCTTGATGTTCATATTTATCTTTCTGTTCTTTATGCTTTGTTTATCATTTTACTTTTGCATTCCTATTTTCTAGCATAGTATCAGAGTGAGTTCGATTGTCGGGGAATTATTTTCATCATTTGTTTGAGATTCGATTTTTATGTTTTATTTGTAAAGATCATTTTCTGTTCATGAGTGAGATATGTCCAAGTTTTAAGAAACCCTAATTTCTGCCTTCAAAGTTCCGAAGAATCTTGAGGTTCCACATTTGTGATTGAAGATGCAAGTTCTGAAGAGTATATATTTGCCTGAGTTTTTGAGAATATTCTATGCTTCCTGGAACCCTATATCCTGTCAATATTCTAGAGTGGTTCAAAGTTGCAGCCATCACCTACACCATATGGCGGAACACTCCAAACTCGAGGCAACCCTGATCGAAGGCCTACGAATAGGCCAAACCCAAAGCAGCGCATGCTGCATCCCCTCCGATGATTCCTCCTTCCTGGAGGAAGCTACGGTCGAGCCCTAGCGGTCCCTTTTCTCTCGGCGGCGCAGTCCTCCTCAGAGATCCATCTTCAGCGATCCTTCCGAGGTTCCTATGAGAGAGAACCCACTTTGAGGTCCATATGAGAGAGACCCATCTTCAGCGATCTGTGTATGGATAATTAGCAACGTTCTTTATTCAACCCTTTCAGTGATGGAGTAGTTGTCCACATATTGTTGCAGGCCAGAGTTCTCCGTATAGAGACTCATCTGTTGCAGTGACTCTGACAGGTGCAGTGCAGAACACATACTCTCTGATAAAGAGCAGTTTGACTTACACTCCAGCTCGTTCGTCCTCCTCACCTCCACGGCATGAGAAGCAACGTCCTTGACAGCAGCCGACAGTTGTGCACGTTGAGTTGATTTTGTCTGTAGTGTCATGTAGCGTTAGTTGAGATTTCATTCCGTTTGTCCAAGCTGAACATTGCATGCTTTAGCTTGAGGGGGAGTGTTGGAGTATTTGGTTATGCATTACTTATGTGGGAGATGGGTAAATGGATCTCTCCAGAATCCATTTACACCATCCAGTGTTTAATCTCACATCTACCAGTTGTGAGATGTGGAGACTCAGTGAGGGCTATATAAGAAGCCCCTCACCCTCTGTATCCAGTGAGAAAGTGCAACGCATACACCAGCCCTTTGAGGCGTTCACCCGTGGTTTCATCCCACTCCTTAGGGAATAGGGTTCCACGTAAAAATCATGGTGTTTATGTTTATCTTTTTGTTCTTTATGCTCTGTTTATCATTTCACTTCCGCATTTATATTTTCTAACAAGGGAAAAAGGAATTTCTTACCCAGAACAAACGAAGGCATGTGATTCACAAGATAGCATCTCATAATAACATCACCCCAGAATGAATGTGGGGCACGACTCTAAATGAGAAGAGTTCAGATAACATCAAGTAAATGGTGATGCTTTCTCTCTACAATACCATTTTGCTAGGAAGTATAGGCACATGATGTTTGATGAATAGTAACATGAGATGAAAAGAATATTGAGAGAGCACGAGTACAGAATTCCAACGTGTAGAGATATATATTATTCTATTTTGTACCGCTTCATATTTTCCCTTTTCTTTTAGACTATTGATGTAATTTACCCATGGGTTACTCTCCTATATAAGAGAGCCTAGGGCGTATGGAATAAACAACTCTCTTATTTTTCCCAACATGGTATCAGAGCGACGGTCCTAGACCGGAGTTCTCGAACCAAACCCTAACCCTAGCCCCACCTCCAAGCCCTCTGCGTGCCGCCGCCTCGGCCTCCCGCACGACCTACACGCGCGCTGCTCAACTTCCACGCGCGTCGCCCATATCCCCCCCCGTGCGGCCTCGCGCGCCGCTCTCCACGCGGCCCTGCGCGTCGCCTACGCCCTTCACGCGCGCCTTCTGCGCACCTAGGTCTCGCGCCTCCTCCTGTGCGTGTCGCCCAGGCACCGTGCCTCCTCCTGTGCGCGTGCAGCCCCAGTTCCTGTGAGCGTGCAACCCTAGTTCTGCGTGCGCGTGCGCATACACCGAGGGTTATGCGCTACTACCAAGCGCATCTCGGCCCTCCTAGGTTTTGCAAGCAGCCCCATATCCTAGGGTTTGCCTAACCCTAGGGTACCGTCGTGATAGAGGAGACTCTCACTCGTGTTATCAAGTTTATGGGTTTGGTTGCTTGAGTCTACACATGCAACTAAAGCCGTGAATGTCCGTGTAGACGATCATATCTTCAGTCTACTACCCTAGTCTTCTATTATCATAATGTCAGAAAGCAAGGTAGATATCCCATCTACAGGCGCCTTCAGAGGTCCAGCGCCCATTGTGAAGATGGATGGGTCAAATTACGAACTGTGGGCAATTCAGTTCATGAGTATGATGAAGTCGACCGGTAAGAAGCACATTCTTACTGAGGAAGAGCCTGCTGAGAAGACTGGGTCAACGCCTCATGGGAGGCAGATGATGCATATGCCACGGTTTGGCTATCAGGAACTCTGGCATTGAGATTGCCAACGATATTCTCCATCAGCCCACTGCAAAAGCAATGTGGGATATTCTGGCTGCTACATATTCACAGGCAAAGAATGAGACGAAGATTCTGCAACTACAGCATGACATCTTCACAATCAAACAGAATGGCCGGTTGTTACACTCATTATACACGTCTTTACGTGGAATATTCGAGAAGCTCTACAGCTTCATGCCTCTCATAGCTACTCCTGAGCAACAGAAGACGCACCGGAATGCCACTATGGTTGGTGTATTTCTGGCAACCCTTGATCCAGAGTACGAGGCAACACGTTCTCAGATCTTGGCAGATTCCACTATTCCTCCGATGGAGGAAACATTTTACAGACTGAGTCATATTACTGTTCCTTCATCTACTGTCAATTAGACTGCTTCTGCTATGGCAGCTTCTCGAGGTCGTTGGGGCCATCATCAATTTCGTGGTCGTGGACCACGAGGCAGGTGAGGTCGTGTTCGACCATCATGCACCTTCTGTCATCGGTCTGGACATACAGAAGACACATGCTATTCCAAGCATGGATTTCCTGCATCTGCACGTGTAGCTGAACAGATTGAACCTCCATCTGCTTCATCTTTGGATCAACGCTTTAATGACCTTGTAGCTCGTCTGAGGGGCATTATTCCTCCATCCGGTCCCGTTTTACCAACGACTGCCTCCGAGAGTCATTCCGACGTTGTTGCTTCTGCCTCGACCAGTACTTCAGGTAGCACTTATGCATTCACTACCAGTAGTGGATCTGATACTTTAGGGTGGATTATGGACTATGGTGCCACACATCATCTGTGCGGTGATCAAGGTCTACTTACAGCCTACCGATAGATTCCTCTAGGTCGTACTGTGGTTATTGCTAATGGGACACATTCCCCGATTACTGGTCAGGGGGAGATTAGCCTGACATCTTCTATGCATCTCAAGAACGTGTTGCATGCACCTGACTTTTCTATGAATTTGTTGTCCATTAGCCAACTTACAAAGGATTTACAATGTCAAGCAATTTTTGAACCATCTTCTCTTATTTTTCAGGGCATCCTTATGGGCAACGTGATTGGGCGTGGTTATGAGAAGGGCGGACTATATCGTCTCAGTCGAACCCCATATACCGGAGTTTCCTCTCTTCCTACTGGATTTGTCTCCCCCCTCCTGTGGTACTTGCGCTTTGGCCATCTACCGCTTCAAAAATTGTGTCGTGTGTTACCCCAGGTTTCACCTCACGCCCATCCAATGTGAGGCTTGTCAGATGGGAAAGCATCATCGGTCTACCTTTCCCAGTCATCAGAGTCGGAGCAGTATCTCCAAGTTTGAGTTGTTTCTTGTCGACATCTGGGGTCCTAGTCGTGTTCCTGATCATCAGGGACACATATTTTATATGGTTATTGTGGATGATTTTTCTCGTGTGTCTTTGGTCTTTTTGTTAAAGAATAAATCTGAAGTTTGGAATATTATCATAAATTTCATCAATGAAGTTCATAATGTTTTTTCTGCATCTGTTAAGATTGTGAGAAGTGATAATGCCTTGGAATTTTGTACCCAGAATCTATCCAAGTATTTCTCAACACAAGGATTATCCACCAAACATCATGTACCTATACTTCCCAACAAAATGGAATTGCAGAAAGGAAACATCGTCATTTACTTGATGTCACCAGGTCGCTCCTCATACAGAGTCATGCTCCTCATTCTTTCTGGGGCGATGTGGTCCTCACAGCATGTTATCTTATTAATCGTATGATGTCGTCTATCCTAGGTGAGAAGATTCCTTTCTCCCTAGTGTTTCCTGGAAAAGAATTTTTCTCCCTCACTCCACGCGTGTTTGGCTCGGTGGCCTTTGTTCACCAGTTGTCTCCAGGTATTGACAAGCTCTCTCCTAGGGCTGTCAAGTGTGTTTTCGTCAGGTACTCCATAACACAAACGGGGTACAAGTGTTATGATCCATTACGTAGGAAATATTTCATTAGTGTTGATGTTACCTTTTTCGAGTCTGTTATGTACTTCTCTTCCATATGTGACCAGTTGGTATCCTCAGGCACTGATGAAGCTATATACATGCCACCACCATCACCTTCTCCACCACTACCTACATCTCCTACACCTCCTGTTATAGTTCTTGTTCCCCCATTGCCACTCCACTATACCCGTCGGCCTGCTTCTGCTCATGGTCACCGCTCATCATCTAGCTCGCCTGAGGTATGTTCTAAGAATATAATCATTATTGATGGATTTGACGATTTACCTGAGCAGGATGTGTTACAGAGGCCAGATGAGGATGCGGGTGATTTGGATCTACCTATTGTAATTCGGAAGCAGAAGCGTAGCTGCGCGTCATATCCTATAGCATCCACAGTCTCTTTTGATCGTTTATCTGGGGACTTCAGGAGCTTTGCCATTGTACTATCAACGGTGGATATTCCACGGAATTACCAAGATGCATTAAAGGACAGTAGATGGCGTCTAGCCATGGAGGAAGAGATGGTTGCTCTTCAGTCTAGAGGTACTTGGAGCCTTGTCCCTGCACCTACCGATGTGTCTACAGTGAGCTGCAAGTGGGTCTTCACAGTTAAACAGAATGCAGATGGCAGCATTGACAGATACAAGGCACGCCTGGTTGCTCGTGGATTTATAAGACCTATGGGGTGGATTATCTTGATATATTCTCGCCGGTTGCTCACCATTCCACCCTACGGATCCTTCTTTCTGTTGCAATTACTCGTGATTGGCCACTATTCCAATTAGATGTGAAGAATGCATTTTTATGTAGTGACTTGCAGGAGAAAGTCTACATGCAACAGCCACTATTTTTTTGTTGAGGGAAAGTGCTCTAAGGTGTGCAGACTTCATAAGGCCATCTATGGCCTTAAGCAGAGCCCCAGAGCTTGGTTCCAGAAGCTCTCACACTTGTCTGGAAAACAGGGGTATAGACGTTGCAATGCAGATCATTCCATGTTCACAAAAAAGACATCCAGAGGTATCATTGCAATCATGGTATATGTAGATGATATCTTGATTACAGATGATGATGGACAAGGAATTCAGAGGGCGAAAGAAATGTTGGGTCATGAATTTGTCACCAAATATCTTGGAGTACTTAGATATTTTCTGGACCTGGAGTTCGCCAGAAATCCTCATGGATTGGTAATGACCCAGAGGAAATATGTCACTAACATGTTGAGTGAAACACCCATGCTTGGTTACCAACCTGCCACTACACCCATGGATCCGAGTGTAGTTGTCGACCTGCCACTACACCGATGATGACACTGATGAAGTGGATAGGAGAAGATACAGAGAACTGGTGGGCAAACTTCTCTATGTTACTATTACCAGACCCGATATCTCTTTTGCTGTTAGTCGGGTGAGCCAGTTCATGGAGCAATCACGTCAGGTACATATGGATGTTATACATATGATACTCAGGTATCTTAAGTCATCTCCAAGTGCAGGTCTGTTGTTCAAGAAGACAAGGAGATTACTATTTCAGCATGTGCAGATGCAGATTACGCAGAATGCCCCAAGGATAGGAAGTCCACCACTGGATTTGCTATATATGTCGGAAACTCTCTGGTCTCATGGAGAAGCAAGAAGTAAACGGTTGTAGCCAGATCCAGTGCTGAGTCGGAATATAGGGCTATGGACCAGGTCAGTATGGAAATGATGTGGGTGAAAGTTGTTCTTATAGATCTATATATTGAAGTCCCACTTCCTATGGCTCTGGAATGTGACAATCAAGCTGCTATATTTATTGCAAATAATCCAGCATTTCATGAACGAACAATTGAGGTTGATTGTCACTTCATACAAGATATGATTTAGAAGGGGTTTATTTCTACATCCCATGTTAACTCAAGTGACCAAACTGCAGACATTTTCCTAAAGTGTTACTTAGAGGGCCCTTCCAGAAGTGCTCGTCCAAGTTGAGAATGATCGACATCTATGCTCCACCTTGAGGTGGAGTGTAAAGATATATATTATGCTATTTTGTACCGCTTCATATTTTCCTTTTCTTTTAGACTCTTGATGTAATTTACCCATAGGCTACTCTCCTATATAAGAGAGCCTAGGGCGTATGGAATAAACAACTCTCTTATTTTTCCCAACACAACGCATTAGCAGTTCTCACAAATTTCACAGAAGAAGAAAAAATATTTTGTACTTCATTGATAAAAGTTTTGATAGCATCCCCTGCTTCAGATTTATTCTTCAATAAAAAGACCTACGACAAACGAGAAAAATCATCCACGACAACTAGATAAAACTTGTGTCTCTAGTTATATAGAGCACGGCTTGGATCCCAAATATCAATATGAAATAACTTAAAATTGGATCTACTGCTTTGACTCTAACGACTAGGAAAAACAGACTGATGGTGCTCTCCCAACTAACAAGCCTCGCTCTGGAGGGACGAACGAGGTGAGATCTGAGGCTGAACATGACACATCTTCTAGAGCGGAGGTGAATAAAGCACATATGCCACGTAAAGGGGGACAATTGTCCAGCGGAATGAGAGGATAAGCATGCATAAGGAGTTCGGACTAGGTGATAGAGGTCGCCCTGCTCATAGCCACAACGAATCACCCTTCTCGTGAGGATGTCCTAAAATATAAGAGACGATGGGTCAAAAATAGCCCGACAATGTAAATCCTTCGTAATCTGACTAATAGATAATAAATTCATTGAAAAAACAGGAGCATGCAACACATTCTGCAGACTCATCGAAGGTGTCAAACTGATCTGCCCATGTCCTATGATCGGGGAATGAGTCCTATCTGTTATGACAACGGTTCTCTCTGGAGGAACATGTTTGCAAGCTATAAGCTGATCTTTGTCTCCACATAAGTGATGTGTAGCCCCAGAATCCATAATCCATTATGTAATATCAGATCCATTACAAGTAGTAAGTGCATAGGATCTACCTGAGGTATTGGAAGAGGTCGAATCAACATCTGGGTGACTTCTTAAGGTAGATGAAGAAGCAATGGGACTAGCAGGTGGCATAATGTCCCTTAATCGTGCTACGAGGTCATCAAACCTCTGACCCGAAGGAGTAGTAAGATCACATGCTTCGCTACTCGGCTGATGTGGGAAAACCATGCTTGGAGTAGCATGTATCCTTTGTGTGTCCATGGCGATGACAGTAAGTGCATGGTTGAGGCCCCTACCACGAGGTTCACATCCACGAAACTGAGAAGAGCCCCATCTACCTCAGGAGGCTGCCATCGCAGAAAAAGTCTGATTAGAGGCAGTAGATGGAACAATGATCCTGTTGAATATGCAGAAAGCTTCCTCCGTGGGAGGAATGGTAGCATCCACCAATATTTGTGAACGAGCAACCTCATAATCATGGTCAAGTGTTGCGAGGAATACACAAACCATGGTGGCATTGCTATATGGTATTTACTGCTCAGGAGTAGATGTGAGGGGCATGAAACTATGCAACTTCTCAAACATTCCACGTAGGGACGTGTATAGAGAATGGAGGGGTCGTCCGTTCTGCGTGATGGTAAATATATCATGTTGTAGCTGCAGGATCTTAGTATCATTCCTCGCTTGAGAATAAGTGGTTGCGAGGATATCGCACATCGCCTTGACTATGGGCTGATGTAACACATCATTGGCAATCTCTATCGTCAATGTACCAAATAGTCAAACCTTGGCATAAGTATCATTTGCCTTCGCCTTAACACCAGTTTTCTCAATCAGCTCTTCCTCGGTAAGAATATGTTTCTTACCGTAGACTTCATGAGACCCATGAACCGCATGACCCATAGCTTATAATCTGTCCCGTCCATCTTAATAATTGGCATTGGACCTCTGAAGGCACATGTGGATGGGATATCAGCTTTGTTCTCTGACATAATGCCGGATGAAGGAAAAACTAGGGTTGTAAACCAAAAATATTGCATCTACACAGATATACAGGGATTTGATTGCATGTGTAGACTTAGAATGTAATCAAATCCATCCACAAGAGGTTAAGCACGAGAAACATGGGCCACATGAGGCCAGGGACTCCACAGGAGACCGTGGTAATTGCATGCAGTGGAGATGTCGCGAGGTAGTCGCGTACGGTTGAGGATGTCGCGCGTGCAAGAGAGAGAGAGAGCCTCGACGGCGGCGGTGGCACGAGAGGAGAGGCGAAAGACGCCGGTGGCGACGCCGAAGGGAGGAGCAACGGAGGCTGCGGCGCGGGTTAAGGTTAGGGTTTCTTAGGCATGAGAGCTCCGGTCTAGGACTGCCACTCTGATAACATGTTGGAAAAAATTAAGAGATGTGTTATTCCCGAGAACCCTAGGATCTCTTATATAGAGGAGAGACCTATGGGTAAATTACATGACATAAGTAAAGAAAATAAAGAAATAGTACACAGAACATAAATATATCTCTACATAATCCTTCATGGTCCTTTATGTATTTTATCTTTTTGGCTCTCTAGGATTTCACGCTATATAAGAAACCCAAAACCCCTTGACTAAGACAAATCATTCATTCTTTCTCCACAAATTATGTTTCTAAGTATATATGCATGTGCATAATATATTTGTATCCATTGTGTATGTGTTTCTATTTTAAAATGTTAATTTTTCGATGCAATTTCCATGCAAAAGTTGAAATGCTTTGAATGCTAACCGCTAGTAAACCTTATGCAGTTGTCCCTATATGTGGCTTCTTGCTTAATGAATGATTTATCCTATTCCCTAGAACTTGGATCTTAGCGACATTAATGAGCCTGCGGAAGGTGGGGTTAAGGAGGAAGCAAGTATGCCCCCTTGCGGGGCTTTGAGGTGGAGTTTGGAAATCTAATTAGAAATTTCCGTTGGATTTTTTATTCAAAAATACATTTCTGGAGCAGTTGGAGTGTGTATAAACTCTTAAAACCTATATAATCCTTTTTTTCTTTTCTCCATAAAGTGAAGTGTCGTATGTTCCCGCCCAAAGATGTAGTACAGTTATGGTTAAACCTTGAAATTTAATGTGTATGCATGATTGATTCTCTGAGTGTACATCTGAGTGTCCCGCCTTGCCTTGGCACCGAAATGAACACCTTAGGTGCCTTTGACATCATTGATATCGTTTTACATATGCCTTTGATCCTAAACCCCATCGGTTAGAAGTGTTCGATCTCTTCCATAGAAAAAGTGAGGGCAGACCCCCTGTCCTTTGAAATAACCAAGGAGAATTTGCTTTTTTTTCTGTAGTAGTTTTGGGCGTAGTTTCAGATTTTGCGAAATATCGGCAAAATTTTGTCGAAATTTCGATTTTGGTGTGGGACCGAAATTTCGAAGGAAATGTCAATATGAGGGCCTTCCTTCACAAATATTGCTCGATTTGGGCGACATGTGGCCCAAATTTACTGAAATTTTGACGAAATTTCGTTTCGACATGGTGTCAATATGATATTCGATATCGGAATTTAGAACCTTGGGGTGTGGCAGTTTTTTATTGCATCCACATTATTTTTTATGATAACTTCAAATATGTCAGTGTCTTTTCTTATGAGCTTATAGAGTTTCTGCTTTTCAAAAGTCATTTGACCTTGAGATCTTTAGGTCATAATTGCATGCATTTTGTTGTAAAAGGCGCCGGTTTTGAAAGTTCTAATGGTCATTTTTTCTCCCAAAATACAGTGTTGCAATATTCTCGTCGTGGGCACGGCAATGTAGAAAGAACACCAATGATGATGAAATCAGGTTAGAGACTATATGTCTTTGGTTTTTTACCTCGTATTGATGCCAGATGACATTTAACTCGGGTTCCTCGTGTGCATTTGGATTAATAAGCTCATCAAACCCAATGGTCCTTGGGTGCATCGGGGGTTCCACAATTCTTCGTAAAGCTGCATCCCGTGCATTTGAAAAAAAGAGAAGGTCCATGCTCACTTCTGACATCATCGAATGCTTGGGGGAAAGGTAATTATTTTGTTGCATAACTACTCTTTGGTTCGGTATAAACGACTTCTTTCCAACCTGTTACTGCTGGTTGCAGCATGGAAGATATATGTCCTCTGCCATGTATGCTCTGATGTTCTCTGCCCTGATGTGCTGGAATACTGTAGGTTTGAAGCAGCTTCTCGAAACTGTTCTGTACTTGATGATCATGCACTCCAGTCGTGATTGAATTCTTTCTCATCTTTGTTAGCTTTTAAAATTCCTAGATGTTGAACATGAAAGTTCTTGATGCACTTAGAAAACACCCAATGTACAGGATCTTGCATGTACCTTCACTCAGACATGCAACACATGGCCGGACATGTTCTACTTGGTACATATCCTTTGAAAATCATAAAAGAAAACCAATAAATTGACTTTTAACATTGAAGCCTTTCTTCTGCATCTGCTTAGGTTATTATGGATTTGGACAGTTTCCTTCAGTCTGTGTAAAGAATATAATAGATCAAAGATTGATGTGAAGACCTTAGGCCTCTTTATGAGAAATCATGCACATGCCCATGATGCCTTGCACCTTCATCTAAAACTGTTCTTGTTACAAGTCATGTTCTATTAGGGTTTTCTTTGTTTTCTCTGGAGGTAAGTTCAAAGGTACTCCTGTGCTTTGGCATTTCTCCCCTTCTATACAAGGGCATACTCTAGTTTTCCCGTTAAGAGAATTTTTTATCCACTTTAATTCCTTACACCATGCCAAAGCTGTTGTGCCTTAGGGCACACCTCCTCACAGAACCATCGAAGCTTATCCATCCATCATTCCACATGCTCCAACCTGGTGACAGAATCTCCATCGTCGACACTTCCTATTATCCATCTCTGGCAACACTGATCCTTTCCAGCACCCCCTCTCGTTAACGCCACCTCAACACGTGCCTCACTGTCTCTTCGCCAATCCTCGAAGGCCATTTCCATTACTATTGCTTTCCTGATTATTGTTCTTTGATGTCGCATATGCTACCAACGCTTGCTCCAGCCATTGTGGCGGCTTCACTAAGTGCTGCTAACATTATAACAGTTCTAGGTTGGTATATAAGAGTTGTTTAACGTAATGTTGTTATTCCCTGAGTTTCGTTCAATCCAATCGCATTTGCTCGCTGCTGCTTTCTTTATTCAGTAGGGTTGATATACTTTGAATCCTAACCATCTATTCTACTGAACTTAGTTGAAGAACCATTGAATGCACAAATAATGAAACCGATGGCCGTCGTACAAGGACGTAGCTTTCATGAAACCGACAGCCCAGTTACAGGTGAACCTTGTAAATCCGTGTATGTATGCTTTCATGATTGATCGTGTTTGTGCATGTTTGCTTCATCATGCAACAATGAGAGGGAGATGAATTCTTTTTTTGTCCCTATCACAAATTTGAATAGGAGGAACTACATGCCGTGGTCACAGTCCCTATTGAATGTGATTGAGCGACATGACAAGTAGCATATTATCAAAGATGAGGAACCTACTTAGACAATTGGAAAACTAGCTACATTGAAAACGTCATGGTATTGGCATGGATTATGAATAATTATGTTCCGAGGATTGTCATAGATATTGTGCATCACAAAACCACGAAGAAGATGTATGAGAACTTTACACATACATTCCTATAAGAGATGAATTCTAGGTGAATTTTTTGGACTCAGTTGGAGAACCGTCGTATGCATTCCCATTTTGTGTAAGCACACCCCAACAAGACAGGGTCTCGTTGTTTCTATTCGGTTATATGGACCTGTTTGTATCAGGGATCCGTATGTATGGAAGTAGTATAGAAACTCCTTTAGGGTTAATGTAATGCTTTATGTATCATCTGTAGTTTATTTTTATCTACATGGTGAAAATCAACCGCGTTGATAAAGGACGTGCTTGCTCAAGGATGTTCCACTTTCGCGATTCGCAACATATACAAAGAAGGGAGTGCCCTAGTTTTCCCATTAGTAGAATTTAGTATATGCCTCAATTTGCTCAGTTATCTTTAGAATCTACGAAGATTAAGATCGCATAATCAACACATGTACATAATGCATACATATTTAAGGGAAAGATGAGGCTATATTTAGCATTGTTATTTTTAAATAAATATATGAAGAATAATATAACATTAAATCAATATACTACAGCAAATCTCGATTCATTCGGTAATACAAAATCCCTCCATCAAAATGCTTAATTTTCAGTGGTCTTGGTATTGTCAAAATTTGACATGCTTACGATGAAGGGGTTACAACTTACAAATATCCACTGAGTTGATATTTGAATACACATTTTCCTCTTATTAAATAATTTAGGTTTCCAAAAGATCTATCATGTATAATTTTGGTCGTTAAAAATCGAGGTTAAAGCTAATCAGCTAGGAGTAGCTCCATTTAACGCTTTCTATTGCTCTCTTTGTGTTTGTTTGCTAAGAGAGATGATAGGGCTACACCTAAATTGTTTGATAAGAAAGGAGAGTGAAATCTAGAGAAAGGAGAGTGATTGCTTTGATAGGACATCCACATAACTTGAATACCCTATCAAGGCATCTGATTTTGAGAATTCCCTATCAAGGCATCGATTGACAAATCGTTCGCTGATCAATGCATCTTCTGACATATTTGACACCGGTTGAAGTTTAAATATAATAAAAATAATATATAATATTATTCTGAAAAAGTCGCTTGAATTTTATATTATTAAAAATAATATATAAAATTATCACATTCGACGGTTGAATTTTATACATATTAAAAATAATATATAATATTATTTCAGAAAACTCTTTTGAATTTTATATAATATTATAGACTGAAATAATATTATTTTTAATGTATATATATTATAGAAAAATTCAAGAGATTTCTGATATTAAATTTAATATATATATATATAATTCAATCGGTGAACCATTCGCCGATCAGCAAATGGTTCACGAAAAACAATAGTAACCTGTCAGAAAATACACTGATCGGCAAATAGTTTGTCGATCGATGTCCTGACATGGAAATTTTAAAATCAGATGCCCTGACAAGGCATTTAAGTGATGGGGATGCTATATCAGGGAAATTACTTGAAAGGAGATGATGAGGCGACAACTATTATGGAGTTGTACAACTATTCACTTATTTTAGTGCACGCCACAAAAGTTAATTCGAAATGCAATCTTGGTGTTTTAAGATCACATAATCTAAGTACTCATTCAAATCTTGACTCAATTGAGACCTCCAACCCATCCATCAAATGTTTTCAGTGGTATGAATATTGTCGAAATCTATTTTGTTTGGAGGGAAGGATTTCAAAGTTCGATTTGAATGAAAAGTTCGATTTGAATGACATTTGAATCATATATTTCACTCGTTAAGTGATGGCAATTCATAAAATTTCATATAGAAGTACACTTATTATGTGCATCTCAAAGTGAGAAATTAATTAATTAGCTATTAAATTGGGGTTATATATACTTATTATATTTATCTTTAGATATATTTGTGCCACATGTGCTTCACCTCTTATCCTCCCCCGTTTGATTACCACCATCTTATTTGTTTTCCCTTTTCCAAAGTTGTGATGGCTTTACAAAATTGGCCTCTTCTATGAGAGAAAACCTCTTCTTCTGCATTAGCACCTCCTCCTTCCATATCCTTGTCCCTTCTTCCTCCTATTCCTTCTCCACCCTTGACGCACCATTATTAGTCCTTCATCCATGTCTTTTTCGCGACTTGCCTAATTGTCGTCGGTACACCTCCTTCTGCATGCGCTACACCATTGTTGTATCAGATCAAGAAAGATACACAATACGATAAGTAGCCATACTTTGTTGAAGTTACATTATAAAACTTGTACACTACTGGAACATCGTCTGATGATGGTGTTTTTTTTTATTTTGCCACTGCGGTCTGTAAAAAAATGGTGAGGCCTTCTCCCACTATAAGTAGGATCGGCTATATGGATTCTTGCTCAAATCTATATTGAAAGATTCGACTATTTTACCACTGTGATCTGTGTGGCGTTTAATTTTAGGTGGGTCCGTAATGCCACTATTTAACTCTTGTGGGTTTCTCCCGTGGATGGGTTTTTTTCCTCTATGATGACTAAACTTGATCATTTTCAAAAAAAAAGTTCGTCTTCATATAAAGATGGAGACACTGTTCAATTCAAAGAAATTCTGACATCTTTGTTAGAGATAAGTTGTGGCTTATCACTTATTAGTCAAGTCAGTAATCACGGAAGTCACACATTCTCTCTTTTGAAGTGATCTTTACCTGTACTAAATTCGGTAAAAATATGGAGTCTTTCGTACAAATCAATGGTTGATGCCTAAGAAATGTATGGTATAATTGAGAAAGTGACAACCGCTAAAAATCCTCTTTTAATTTGATCTATTTGTTTTAGCACGAGAGTTCATTAATTAATCAAAAACCGCACTTAAAATATATCAATCACTTCAATGTGGTTGTTTGTTTGTTTAACTTAGGTAAACCCCAAAGCTGAGCATAAGGAGGCAATAAAACTTAAGATTGATTTTTAGATTATGAATAGCACAAGGTTTTGAAGAAGATGTTTGTTTAGATTTTTAAATATAATTAAATTAGTCAATGCAAATGCAAACCAAGTTCATAGTTCTTTTTTCTTTCAACTGAACCCAAATCATAATCCATCGATCAAGCATTCTGGCGATCACCCTTTCCCCTCTCCAAACCTCCACCCACTTCGATCCATTTCAGGTCCTTGCACAAGACATGAACCAGAAAGTCATCCATCTCCTTCCACACACAAAAGCACCCCCATCTCGCCCCATTTTCGTTGTTGTTTGTTCGCTAACACCTGCAGGAGACCAAGGATGATGGGATCCCTCTAAAGCTCATCCTTCATCGAAAGTGAGAAGCAACCCACAATCTAAGATATTAGAGGATCTGTCTTCATCGAATCCTGCAAGCTCCAGATCTTCGAGCGCATCTCCTCCGACGAGACTCAATCTCCAAGTGAATCTGGAACATGAGCGTATACCCAAACCTTCATCATCATAGCTTTGGTCTTCTCTTACTTTCGGCCCTCATAGAAACTCCACTTTTTGAAGGAAGTTTTATGAAATTTTGAGCTTTTTCTTTGATAACATAATGATGGGATTGGTTATATCCTTAGCTCTTACTAAGTTGGAGCATACTAATCCACAAATTATCAGGATTTTACACACATTGACACCTAGGTCAAATCAAGATAGTACATGGTTCCTTGTCCCCATACTAGCTATGCGTTGACATTCAAGTTTCATGAGGTTATTCTTGACTCCTTCACATGCTCAAGTTTCATAAAACCAAGTCCCAATTTATGTTCTCAAATCCTAGTGCCTAAGGCAAAATGGTGACTCGTGACGAAAAGTATGCAATCGTGCATGTGTAGTTCAAGTCATATTGTTTTAAGCCTAAAGATTCTACATGCGATGTAGCATGTATATCTTCAACACAGGGAGTTTCAGTAATTAAGTCATAAGATCCTAATGAATAAGAATGATAGACTCGGAGTTTAAAATCGAGTATCATGATACACAAGTCTTGTTTGAAGTGTAGATGTCAAGGATAGAACTTTAGTTCAGATTTTATTATTTTCAAAGATTTTTTTTCATAAACTTTGTCATACCCCTCAATTTTGGCAAAAATGAACAAAACAAGTATCATATACACATATATGCACGATGTTTACAAAAGTGTACACATTTTACAACCTTTTATACAGATTTACACAATAATGTTTTAATATATACAAATTTTACAAGTATGATACATATTATGCATATTTTACAATCAGCTAATCATGGTGTACTTATTTTACAAATTTTACAAATGGTTACCCATATCCTAATATTTATTTACAAACTAGTGAAAAATATGAGGTATGGGTAAAATATATATATATCACATGTATACATACCCCCATACTTAGCTTGTGCTATGTCCTCATGGCATTAGGTGACAAAAAGACATAGCTTGTACTAAGCAAAAGTGGGTGAAAAAATAGAACTTGACTCCCCCCCCCATAGTTAGGTTTTTGAAGGCCTAGGTATAAAAGAAGAAAAAATGAGGCGGTCGAGGGCAAAGTATGAATGAGGAGAAATAGATAATAAACAATGATCATCAGCCCCCTTATACTTAGGCTTTGGTCGCCCTAAGTATGGAAGTGTAGGAATGGGTGTCCGATGAGATCTGGAGAAGCTAGAAAGGGAAAGGGAAACAAATCTTCTTGGATGTTGCTGATGGCTCAAGATCACTACTGCAAGGTCTCATGCATGAATACAAATCTTCTTGGTTTGTCCTTTGAATTTGTCCCATGCATGAATACAATCTCCTCAACATGACCAATTGCTCATTTGGTTCAACAAAGTGCTTCAACAGTTTTCCATTCACTCGGAATGCATATGCTCCATCAGTGAGATATGAAACATCAATGTTACCGATATCATGCATGTCGGACTAGATACGGGCCCACCTGCTTGAACTTGAGTTTTCCTTGGAGAATTTTAAACTTTGAATTAAAAAATCGTATCTTTCATCCAGGAATGAAGGTTTTTCTATGATAAATTTATCATGCTAATGCTTAACCTTGTCCTTGTACACCAAATTGTTGTTGTATGCATCGTTTTTGATCTCCACAAGTTCATTCAGATCCATCTCTCTATGTTTCTGGCCCAGGTGTGTGTTCCAATTGATCTTCTT
This sequence comes from Ottelia alismoides, assembly GCA_037367405.1. NCBI lineage: Eukaryota > Viridiplantae > Streptophyta > Magnoliopsida > Alismatales > Hydrocharitaceae > Ottelia > Ottelia alismoides. The sequence continues at coordinate 238,243 of JAZKJV010000882.1, forward strand.
AATTGCCCAGTCTAATTTGTGTGCTAACTCTATGGACAAATGACATGGCATTCCAAATATCGTCCTTAATGGGGAGGTTCTCAATGGTGTCCTGTAAGTCATCTTGTAAGCCCGAAGGACTTGATCCAGGAGTTGCGGTCAGTCCTTCCTATCTAGGTGTACGAGCTTCTGTAATATGCTCTCAACCTTCCTATTTGACTCCTATGCTATGTTGTTGGACTATGGGTTGTATGTACTAACGACACGATGCTCGATGTCATAGTCCTTTACAATCTTCTTCAATTCATGTTCATAAAATAGCTAACCCCATCTGATATCAGTACATTGGGGAACCCAAACATAGAAATAATGTGCTCTCTCTCCATATAGTTCTACTATCCAAGGCTCGGGTTGGGATAACCTCCACCAACCTTGACAAATAATCCAGCATGAGAAGGGTGTATATCAATCCGTGGCTAACCAAGAATGGGACTGTGAAGTCTATGCCCGACGCATTTGAGGACATTACAAATGATGACTAGCTGCATATGCATCTCATCTCTAGAACCAATGATTCCTCCCATTCGTTGGCATACTGGACACACCTCATGAAGGTGTGAGTGTCATGAAACAAAGTAGGCCAGTATAAGCTGCCCTACAGAACCTTCCATGTGGTCCTCTTTTCATAGTGGTGTCCTCCTACCTCCAATGTATTGCAGTGAGTAAGGATACTCTAGCATTCCTCCTTAGGAATACATCTCCTCCAGCAATCTAGTTCCTCAAATAAAAGGATCGGATCCTCCTAATGGTAGTGTCTCAAATCCAACTTGAGTCAGTCAACGCCGCTATTGGGCCAATCCTGATGAATTTCTTGGAGATAAGATAATTCACCATATTGGTGTACCATGGGAATGAGTCTATAGCACAAATAGACTCATCGGGGAAGGAGTATCGAATTGGTATATCATCAAAAGAATCAGGAATTTCAAGATGGGAGAGGTAATCAAGCACTATATTATTCACTCCTTATCTTTAATATCCAAGTCAAACTCCTGGAGGAACAAAATCCACTTAAGAAGATACACCTTTTCATCCTTCTTTTTCACCAAATACCATAGTGTTGAATGGCCAGTGAACACAACAACTTTGGATCCAATGAGAAGTGATCTGAATGTGTCCAAGGCAAGCCCCACCGCAGACATTTCCTTTTCTGTAACCATGTACTTATGTTGAGAAGGGTCAAGAACTTTGCTTGCATAGTGAACTGCGAATGGAATTTCATCCCTTCTCTATCCTAATATAGCTCGAAAAGAAAAATATGAGGTGTCTATCATGATCTCGAAAGGTAGAGATCAGTTTGGGTCTTGTAGGATTGGGGTATCCATGATCAATCCTTTCAATTGCTTAATGGCCTTTAGACACTTATGATTGACAATAAACTCTATGTATTTGCATAAAAGCTAGGTTAGTAGTTGGGCGATCTTTGAAAATCCTTGATAAATTTCTTGTAAAATCCCATATGTCTGAGGAAAGACCATAGTTGTCTCACGTTTGTTGGTGGTTGAAGTCGTATGATCACATACACCTTGACAAGGTCAACCTCCATTCCTCTCTTAGAGATGACGTACCCCAACACAATTCCCTACATCACCATAAAGTGACTCTTCTCCAAGGAGAACGCCAGATTTGCCTCACAACATCTGTTGAGGACTCAGATCATATGGTTAAGACAGGAATAAAAGGAGTCTCTTTGGACCGATAAGTAATCCATGAAGACTTGTGGGAATTCACCACAATTTCGATGAATACAACAATCATGCACCTTTGGAAAATATCTAGAGCATTGTATAACCTAAAGGACATGCGCCTAAAAGCATAGGTACCAAAGAGGCATGCGAAAGAGGTTTTCTCCTAGTCCTCAGGAGCAATTGCTACTTGCTTGTAGCCCCATAATCCATCCAGAAAGCAGAAGATTATTTTCCCTCCAACCTCTCGAAAATCTAGTCAATAAAAGGTAGGGGAAAATGATTCTTCTTCATTGCAGAATTCAAGCATTTGTAACCCGACCGGTGAACCGGGGCCTGGACCGGTCATGTTGAACGATTCTTGCTGGTTCGATTCGAAAGTTCAAATTTAATCAACATGCATATTCAACCTATTATTTTTAACCAGGTTTAACCAAAATTGAACAATATTTAATTTTAAATTTATTAGTGAGAGTTGAACCCATGACATTTGGTTATCTATTTCAATCTCTTAACCAACTACTCTAACATAACTTTTTACATGTAATGGGTTTTAAATATAACTAAATTATTATTATTATGTTATAGAGCATCTATTCCAAAATAATATATATGATATGTATGACATTTGATGATGCATACAAAAAATTATTTTAAGTACAGTGTGAAATATATACATTATTTATATATTTTATTTTTATTTCAAGTATATTTAAGTGTATATTTTATATATGTTTTTTCCATTCAGTTTTATTAATTAATTCAACCACTTTTCTCACCGATTCGATTTAGTCCAGTTTTAAATAATGAAGACATCATCATTCGGTTGAACAGATTTGATTAACCTGATCCAACCATTTTAGTAAGGTTTTTAGTTCGAGGTTCGGCTCGATTTTAAAAATTGCTTCCATATCGAGGATCATGAAGTCCACCATGTAATTTTGTCCCTTAATTGTGATGACAATATTCCTCAATTCATCCTTAGGGCTCTTAGTGGACCTGTCAGCAAACTAGAGGAAGGTCGTAGATGTCTAAAGAGGCCCTAGCTTCGGCCTCTTAGAGAGGATTGTTTAAAGTAGATTGATTGAGGATCCATTGTCTAGGAGAGTGTGTGCAAACTATGTGTCATAAACATGACTCATCGCATAATGGGCACCCATGTCGCTTTGTTTTCTTGGAAACTCATTTTTAATGGCGCGAGTAGTGGCTATTAATTGTACATCTTCTTAACACGATCGCTCTTTTACTTTATGTTGGCCCTTGTGGGTGTGCATCTCACCTTAAGGTACTTTTGAAATGCAGGTGTCATATCCACATACTTATCAAATGGAATTATGACCTTGATATATTTATTGCAGATCTCGACCATCTCAGCATCATCTTTTGGATTTCTAAAATTTTATTTTCTCCGCCCTTGAGAGCATAGGGGAGAGGGATTATTGAAGACAACTCAGATTCTGAAACTAAAACGTATTCTTTCTCATTCAAAGGGGAAATTGAGTTCTGTACAGGACATGGACTCTGACTATGACTCTAACTCTGACTAGAAAGAAATGTAGGAAAATTAAATGGAGGGGACTTTGTTGTTGATGCGTCCTCCTCAGATGGAGGTGCAAGCTCGTCCTCTTCATGCTCGCTTGATTCATTCTCATTATTGCTCTTCTCCTTCTTTTTGTACCTTTTCTTTTTCTGATTTTTTGCTATTTTGGGAATTCAAATCCCTCTTATTCTGCTAATGGCGGTACTAGAGCCTCTCATCTTCCTCCGAGCTCCCCTCAGGTTAGTGACGTCCTCCTCCTGTTCATGTGCCCAAACAGGTATGATCACAACACTTTTGCCCCTAAGTGCATTGTCATAGGAAAGGATCATTGTTCAGATCTAGAGTGGTCTAAATAATAGATCTGATCACGTTGTCGTTGTTGACTCTAGCTCAAACTGTTGGGATTAACTTGAACTTGGGCTAGAATAGGAGTCCTTGGTGCCATCTGCTCATCCTGAACACGTGAGACGTGGTTGAGATCTATCCTTATATCATGGAAATCATTCATCATCTTTTGAAACGTGTCACTAAGAGACTATATGGTCATGATGAGTGACCCCAGAACATGCATGGGTGTGGTCTGTTGCTGATGGTGTCTAGAAGAGGGATAATGTTGCTGACGATATTGGTCATGTTGTCCCTGGTTGTAGTGCTTCTACTTGTGTAATTGAGAGGTGTGAGGTGGTAGTGGGCCCTGATGGTTTCGAATGGTTGGTACATTGCTACTGTTGAGACTGGAATCCATGTTCTAGCATGGACTGTGTAAAACGTGGTGTGGGAATGGAGTTGGTATCCTTGCTTGGACCTGGTAAGCTAGGAAGGTTGGTGTGACTAAATGCTCCATATCACCGATTATCTGTCGATAGGGTCATGGTTGTACCATAGATCGTTAACCTCCCACACATGTAGAGGCTCCTCGTAGATCTTCTTAACATGTGGGGGTGCATTCTGATCCTATGGGGTGTACTTCTCTCCTTGACCCTGCTGCTCTAGAGCCCCTGTACATGTTCTTGTATGAGGTGAACTCGGTGTATAGGTGTGGGTGGCGTAGAAGGGTCAAGTAGCCTCATCTTGGATTCCTTCTCAGCTAACTCCACCACTTACTTCGACAATTTAGAAAGGCTCTCAAGTTCAGCGAGCTTGTGAAGCTCACCAACCTTCTTGTTGATCTGCTTTACCATCATAAGCTTATCATATATTATCCCCATGTTGGGGATGAGATCATCAATCAGATCAACTATAGTCTTCTTAGTAATCTTCTTAAATAGGAGGGAGAGTTTTGTCTAATAGGCCCTGGTAGCATGAGATCTGCTTGGATATGCCTTCTGCTCTAAGATCTTCCATATGGCTTCCTTATTCTTATTCGTATAGCTTTCTCCACTAGCTGCACTCACTACCCCTTGCATCTCAGGGGTATACCACAGAACAAGGTATGGACTAAGATTGCTTTGTCATGCCATGGCATAGGCATTTTTGCAGTAAGTCTGTTAAACTTTCCCAAATATCAAATAATGGCTAAGACCACAGAACAAGGTCTGAACTAAGATTACTTTTGTCATGCAATGGTGTGGGTTTTTCTGCAATAAGTCTGTTAGTCTCTCCCAAATCTCAAATAATGGATCATGGGGAGCCTGAGAGAAGCTAGCGATCTTAGGTCTCATCTGGTTAATTCTACTGACTAGGTAGAACATCTTTAAGAATAGATCTTTAAACTGCATTTAGGTGGCACATCTAACCTCAAGATTCTCTAACCAATGGTTTGCCTTATCTCCTAAGGCAAACAGGGCAGCCTTCAGTCAAATGTAGTTCTGTCCAACCCTAGGATGGTTGGGGTTTTCAAAGACTAACTCAAAGTCTTGTAGGAAGTCATAGGGTTCCTCAATGACATTCCCATTAAACATGGGCAACAAGCCTAATAAGTGTGGCTTTAACTCAAATGCCTCAGTTGGTATAACTAGATGGAGCTAGTTGTTGTTCTCATTCAAGTCTGGGTTGTAAGCATCCATCATTGGCCTATCCATTCCTTCCACCTCTATCATATGTCCCATTTGTGCCCTTAAGGATTCATTTGTTTCTCAGCAAAAGCTAATCGAGCAAGAATCTGGTACAACGGGTCATCTCTGTTGTACTCATCATCACCAGGTTGCTTCTTACGAGGCATCTTCTTAGAATTTTCTTCACCTTCATCACAAAATGGATTTGAATTACAATGGTGTGAAGAACTTAGGTTGTCATCACTGAGGTGAAAGTTGTCCTCAATGAGAAGGAAGAGAGAAAGGGATTGTTCTGCGACTCACCACATTAGACTTATTGAAGTTGAACTCAAGACGAGTAATCCTGAGTCCAAGGAGGTCCAAGATGACATGTCTCTTGGATCTCATGAGGTGATAGATTTGGAGTGTTTAGTGAAAGGATCACAAAGTCCGAATAAATATCACTCCAATTGTCCATCTCAATGTCAAATAGATCGGAGAGAGAGTATGTAAGATGAATCAAAGAGAGATAGTGAAGGAACGAGACGTACATTCTCTGACACACAAAAATCAAGCTCAAATCAAATCCTAAGTTCACCAACTTCACATTATGAAGGTCGCAAAGATCCAACCAATTATCTTTTCAATTATAATTGGTGAAATAATCTTTTGAATCTTTTAAATGTAGGTGTGTCTCCCTCACGCTCAGATGTGGTTTTACTACACCTTGATCAAAGGAGTGATCTGTCGGGGTTGCTGGGTTATATCGCATCCCTAAATCTAACAGTAAACTGACACACCCAAAATGTCTACTATGGTCGAAGGTGAGCGCTTGCTGCTCCCAAACTCATGAGAGTCGGATCTGGAAACTTCAAGTGCATGTCAAAGATTTTGGGCTCTAACCTTAAGGTTGCGTACTCAATCACTCATATTCTGGAGGTAGGTACCTATATACAATGACTGGGGTTACTCTCTCACAATGCAATGATATCAATTTTATTCAGTTTTTTGTCCAATTTCCATTACAATCATGTTTTTAGGTTTGATTGTCACTTGAAATTAGTCCACCTCAAGAGACACTTACTGAACAATCCAATTTCCTTTAGTTTCTAAAGTTATAAAATAAGGGAAACGAAAAAGTTGATGCAATGAGAAAAACCTAATGATGCATTCCATGTTAGAAGATTTATAGTGATTCCCAACGCTCTACATGTCAGATGAAATATTTAAATATTTGTATACTAAATTAATGTAGATGAAAAAACAACTCCTAGACAGGAATTTCTCTTAGTAAGTGAAGAACAAGTTGATTTTTGACTAATAGTTTTGCGGTCTATGTGCATCTCTTTAAAAAATGATGTGTAGTCCTCGGTAAGCATGAGCACAAGCAGAATTTTGACTTATAAAAATCTCTAAGAGCTGTGAATGGAAGTCACATGCCTCGTATCACCACAAAAAATCACAAACCACGAAGGCCCCAACCACACATGATCGAAGCATGCCCAAAATGTCATGTATCAGGTACATAATCGAGATTCCAAATGAAATCTATTGAAAATAAATGCAGTTATTACAAATTACTTTACAAAATAAAATGTAAATAAAATACTGAAATAAAGTTATGTGATCCCTTGTAGCAGGTTGGTCCTCAAAAGCTCCTGCCTCTGGTCACTTTTGAGATGCATCGGTTTTCGAGAAAGCTACTCCAAGTGCGTCAGGTCCCTTGCACAAAAACAAGACGGATGTCAAAGATAATATGCACAAGTAAAACAATAAATAAAATGAGAAAATGCTGAAAAATAAAGAAGTAATACTTACAAGAAAACTTGGAGGTTAGACTACTCGAGGGGTGGATAACCAAGCACCGGATTTTCTAAAGTTTATCCTAAGTCATGCTTCCCCGACAGTAGCATCATTTGACAAAAGCTAAAAATCCAATTTTAATTTGATCTTTTTTGTTGTAGCATGAGAATTCATCAATTAATAAAAAAAGCACACTTAAAATGTATCAATCGCTTCAATGTAGTTGTTTATTTGTTTAACTTGGATGAGCCACAAGGTCGATCATAAGGAGACAACAAAATCTAAGATTGATTTTCATATTATGAAATGCATAAGATTTTTAAGAGGATTTTTTAGATTTTTAAATGATATTAAATGAGTCTATACAAATGCAAACAAGGCTTGTGATTTTTTCATAAATTCTCATTCAAATAAAGTACAAAAATTATAAAATTTGGCCAGAATGTGAATTACTGCAAAGCTAAGCTATTATGAATCTTTGGAATTTTTCTGACGAGACATGGATTTTTAATGAATTAAGGAATGCATACATGGTGATTTTAAATAAATGAATTTTAATAAATAGAAAATACAAGTATTTTTTAGAAAACAAATTGTCTTAATTAGCTCTAAATAAGAGGAATGCAAAACAATTTTTTATAAAAACTAAGTGAGGAGTCTATAAATTTCTAATCTAGATATCACCAAATATTCTATTTAAGGAAAATTATGCATGTAAGTGGTTTTATTTTTGGGCACAATACAAAGTACAATCTACATAATGTGATTTTTAGATATTTTTTAGAATAATGCATGTTTTTCTATGAATTAAATATCACAGAATGGGTAAAATATAACCACTTACACCACAATAATCACATTGGAAAGAAAAAGCAAGGGAATGATGACATCCCTCGATGATCGGCCTTGAAAAGGCACTATTGGTCAAGGGGCAACCCAGCTAACCACATTTCCAAGAAATATATTAAACAAAATGAGACGAGAACATTAGAAGAAAGCCTAAGAAGAAGCAAAGTAGTGATGATGTCCCCGACCTAATAAGGCGCTATTGGGCGGGAGACAACCCTGCTTATTGGGAGTAGGAAATGAGTCAGATCTTAGTAGGATAGCCCTCGTCGTTTACTACGAGCTCACTCATTTTCTAAACGTTATGTGTATAGAGAGCAGCTGTTTGCAATGCATATCTCATCTCATCCTAAGGTGAATATTGGTCTTTCAATTCGGGATACTCACGTAAACATTGTCGAAGCCTCGGACCACGTATATTTCATTATAGTTATATGAATCAGAATCGATCATGTTGATGACTGATCATCCTTATTTCTAATGGTCGAACGACTTGTGGAATATTTGACAATACATGCTAAAAACGTCCTCAAAAAAATCAATTGTACTAAAAAATGCATTTTTTAGAGTAAAAGTATGATGATGTATGAATGTTCAAAGCAAGTCTTGTAAAGGGTAAGATGGTTCCAAACCTTGAGGCTTGGATCGAGGCCTAGAGTGGCTGGACTGTACGATTCTTAGCCGTCAAATCTATCATGATCTACAGCTGGGGACTCAAGATCAAAAGGATCACTCGATCAAGATAGAGCAACACTTGTAGCTAGTGTCCTGCATCCTTTCTTCAGTGGGTGTCTATGACCAATGGAGGGCACAGAGTTCCATGATGGTTCTACGAAGGTGAAATGGTCGAGATCTGGTGATGATGAGGGACACTCTTCGTTGGATGGTATTTGGAGTGGGAATGGAGCTTTGTGCTACTCGATGGTACTCCTTTCTTGTCGTCACACGACTAAGAAAGAGTGAACTAGGGGTGTGTAGTACCGTCGAGAAAGGGGTGCAAATTGGTGCTAGGAGTTGTTATGAGGGTTGGAGGTAGGCAAAGAACAAGGTTCTAATGATGAAGGTTTAGGTCCATGCTTGTATTCCAAATTCTTCTAGGTAATGAGTTTCATCGGAGGATATGTGTGAGAAGCTCTAGAGGTTGCATGGTTCGATGACAACAGATCCTCTGGTATCTTGTATGGTGGGATGCTTCTCACTTCCGGTGAAGGGTGATCTCTAGAGGGATCCTATAATTCTTGGTCTCCTACATGCATCAGCGGACGAACAACAATGAGAATGGGGCGAGATGGGGGTGCTTTCGTGTGTACTGAGGAGATGGAGTACCTTCTGGTTCAGGTCTTGTGCAAGGACTTGAAATGGATCGAAGTGGACAGAGGTTTGAAGAGGGGAAAGGGTGTTCGTCGGAATGGTTGATCGATGGGTTGTGGTTTGGGTTCACTTGAAAGAACATGAAGGGGAAATGGGAGTTGATATGTAGCAAAACAAGAAGAAATGCAAGAGATAAATAGAAGGAGGAAAATGGGATGAGGAAGAGGACTAGCCATAGCTTGGCGGTGAATGAGCGCTTGGGGAGAAGAAGCCAGAGCTCCTTTGATCTTCGATCGAAGCCTCGGTAGAGGTTGAGCTCGAGCAGCTCTCGGAGGGGTTGCAACAATGGTGGAGGCTCTTGGATCTCTCCTGAAGGGAATAGATCTTCTCTCAAAGAGGACCCATTCTTGTTGTCACCGGAGTGGGTTCTGAGCTCGGATTCCCTCTCTAGGATTGGCAGATGCCATTGAATGATGGCGATGGTAGGATTTTGATGAAAGGAGTTTAGGGTTTGTGGGAGCTTCGGATGTCATGGGTATGGAATGGTTCGACTGAGGAAAGAGGGGCTATGGTCTCATGATGGCTTGGTCGAGGGGCAAGGGGGACTCGTTTGTTGTTGGGTTTGGTTGAGAAGAGCAGATAGGTATGAGACGAGCCCTAGTCTTTCAATGGCTCGTGATCGGAGGGCTTTGGAATTAACACGTGGAGGGGTGTGGGTAGAATCGGAAAAATAGGAGTGTTGTTGGATCCAAATAAATCCAACGAATAGGAGAGGGTGCTTTAAGTAAGGCGGTGGAAGTCGGGCCATTGGATCTGGCGTGATCCAACGGTCCACAAAAGAGGTGAAAGAGAGAGGAAGGAGCAACATGTGGTTGCGCATGGGGAGGCCATGTGTCACCTCCAAAAAATTCAAAAATAAAAATATAGAAAATTCAAAACAAAATAGAAAAAGAGCTTAAATCAAAAGATGTTTAACATGAAAATTGTTCATCTCAATGAGATCCCCAACTTTCATGAAGAAATCAAAACCAAAAGACCTCATATCTACAAAATAGAAATTTTGGTGTTATTCTATATCATATTTTTACCTTTGTAATTTTTTTATTTTTAATTAAGAAAAATTAAAAGAAAATCAAATAAAATAAGAGGCATATATCTGCACATTATATAATTTTTGGGATTTTTATAATAGGAAAGTAATGAAATAAAATATAAGAGACTTTTGTACGTAGGGCATATACAGACTCACAATGCTTCTTTTTCTTTGATTTTTTACCTTTTAGGACTTGGATTTACACATTTTATTAAAACATAAATGAAAGAAAATCAATAAAAGAACAAATAAAATGAGTTAATTATGTAAATAAAATGATAAGTCAAAGCTAGTGAAGAATTACAATATACAATGAGGTCCCAAAATCCAAATTTCACATATGAACTTTAATTTTTTTAAATTTAGTCTTGATTTGCATATAATTAATTGTGCATTAATTCTAAAGTGAGTACGTGTTCATAGGAGAATGCTTGTGAGAGATATTTGACTTTACGACTTGGGTTTGATTTTATTTCACATATATACAAGTCAGTATTTTCCTGTTATTTTTCCTTTGTTAAGTTGTTGATATGTACACATTAGAGTTGATTTTATTTAATTTTGAGTTATTATAAATCAATTGAAAACATGTGAAGTTGGGATAATATACAAATGAATATACACACACAAAAAAAACAAGATAGGGCTTTTATTTGGAATCTAATATACAACAATTAACCCTAATTTTACACACACTAAGGATTGATTACTTTGCTATTTTAAGGGTTTATTGGTCGAATTGGTTTACGAATTGAGCTAAGATAAAAGAATAAGATAGATTAATTGTGGATTCATCAGAAAGCCCACATTTTGTTAGGCACATTATTCTTCGTGATGTTGCTCTCAATCCACTCACTAAAATGCAAATCCCTACCGGGTTTTATGCATACTTACCAAGCAACTCTCTACCTACCCATACACTTCTACAAACACAACACAATTCTACCCCGGACTACTTGTTTTTATCATTTTTTTTATCGAGAAAAGATCAAATTTTATTTCATCTAAATTTAAAATACGTATTCGCGGTAAACGCCCCTACAAATGTTGAGCGGTTCAATGTGTAAGTGGTACGAGAGACATGTTTGGAGGACAAAAGATGAAGTAGGCTTCCACAAATGAAAACTATACTCCTAAAAAACAAGATCCCAAGGATGTTGTTTGTTGAAATCCTCTAAGGTACAACATAGAACCCCGTCGGAGGACTAAACTTTTTTTACAGTCCATGCGCAACAAGATGATACTAGTGACCTTTACTTCACCAATTTTGAGGGTGATATGAGATTTGCCATATCTTCAATCTTTAAGATGGGACCTGATGGGCGCTCAAAACACGGAGGAGTTTCCATACCTGAAGACGAAAAAAGTTATGAGTTTGAAACATGATATATTGAGAACCGAGCACAAGTCCTTTTCATCCGCTTCATCTAGTGTGTTGAAACATGTCGTCTTCACATGAAATACGTGTTTATTATTGAATAAATTTTGTCACCATAAAATGCAAATTCTTACCAGTCTTGTCATACACACTTATCAAGCGGCTCTTTACCTACTCATACACTACGTTTCAAAAACAACGCAATTTTATCGTGGACCACACATCTTCACCATTGGATACACATTATTAACATTAAATGCAAATGTTTAACAACCTTGGCATACACTTGCCCAGTGACCCTTTTCCTTCTTGTAAGTCGCATAACCAACAACACACAGTTCTACCATGAACTACAAATCCTTACTACTAAACACACATAATGACAATAAAATGTAAACTATTTCCAGCCTTTACACACAGGTACTAAGTGACTATTTACCTACTCGTATACTTTTTTAACAACAACAACAACAACAAAATTTTAACATGGACTTGACATTTTTACCACTAGATACACATTATTAGCTTCGAAATGCAAATCCTTCACAGACTTACCCAAGTGGCCAACAATAAATACAAATAAACTAGAGACCTCACCCCTTTAAAAATGGCCTCACAATGTCATTGTCCTAAACCATGAAGCCACAATCGATTTGGACCTACAAAATTATAGGTGGGAAATCAACCACAAAACTTAAACAAAACTTAAAAGGTGTGCATGTATGTGTTAGTAGGAGGGATGCAAACGATAGGGATATATCCGTATATGATCCGTCACTATATCCATTTTATAACATATTTTTGACATATGTATCCATATCCATCTTAAAACGGATATCCATATCACTTTGATATCCGAAAACATCAGTATTCGTATATGTATATCCGTTTCCAGAAGGCCGATCCAGTAAGATATGGCTTTTGTGAGATGGTGAGATAGATAGTCCCAACCGCTCATTTTACCGTCATTCACGGCATGAAATCTGTGGGGATTTAGATAGAATAATGAGTGGAACGTGTGTCTCAAACTCCGTGTAAAAAAACACCCCTTACAAGTCCATCTGGAGGGGGTCAATTTCAGCAATTCTGGGACCGTTAAAATTTGACAATCTTGATGGAGGTGATGGAAGTCCCAAATTGAGTTGAATTTTGAGTGACATCATTGTGATATATGGTGATCTGAATCCCCCCAGATTTCATGTCGTGAATGATGGTAAAATGAGCGGTTGAGATTACCCATCTCACCATCTCACAAAATCTCATCTCACAGGATCGCCCTCTCCGTTTCAATATATAAATATAGTTGTAGATGCATTTTTAACCATATATAACATAATTTTATATCTTCTTTCACTATATTTGATATTGTTATAATGATAGAAGCACATTTAATGCATTCATATCATGTGTATTCCGTCTAATGCGTGTGTATTTAAGAAAATTTATAGAGTATCTCTAATATTACTCGTATGCGACACGTATCGTTTTACATCTGTATACGTTTATTAAAGATGCGGTAACATATTTTGAACATTCATCAATATTCGTATCCACATCCATATTTTAAAATAGATAAGGATGTGATAGCACATATATCCGTATCCATATCACTCTGTTCAACGAGGAAAGATCCCAATAAGGCAATAATTGCTTTAAGTTCCTCTATGGATATATGCTTAACCTTTCCTGAATGCTTAATCCCAATTAACTGCCTGAATGGGATGTTTTAAATGCACTAGAACGAGGCGAATAGTAACCCATATCAAGATAATGCTAAAAACTCCATGCAGACCTCTTCTCCGTTCAAAGTCTACCATGTACTTCATGCCCATGTACATTCAATATCTCTACCTCACATCATTATTATCTCTCAATTGTCTGTCTGATTGAAACAGTACTAGATGAGGAGGGGGAGGGTGTTCAATACTAGTATCTAATAATTTATGGCATTTAAAAATAACTACAGAAATAAGATAAGACTGGAATAAAAAATCTGATATTCAATCCACAATATGCAAATATGTTAACGTGGAAACCCGTTTAGATGAAAACCGCAATCTGAGTCCATGACTTAGGGCCCGTTCAGTTCGGAAATAAGCAGGAATAAGGATGGGGAATAAGAAGAATAAGGGTATATTCTCTGTTCGGCTGGAGGATAGGAATAAGGAGAATAAGGTGAAATAAAGGTAGGTAAGGTGGGATAAAGATAGGAATAAGAGTGAAATAAGATGGAATAATGGAGAATAGTCGTACCACTGGAAACCGTATCGGGAGGAGAATTGACCCCTTATTCCAAGGCTTATTCTCCTACCAAACAGGGCCTTAGGATTCCTGATCAAGCTCTTTGTCAACTACTTCACTATACAAGTTATTTGAGTAGATAACTGAACAATTTTTTTTAAAAAAATCTTAGATTAAACAACAAAACATTTACAACAATATTAGATCACACACCAAAGTAAACACCTACTGATCAGACACCGATGCAAGGTCGAGGATTTACCGGACTCCTAATGTCCTCGGACCTTATTAGATTAAACATCAAGAAACATGCAATGCTCCCTTTAAAAAGCGCTATCCGGAAAAGAAGTAGTATAATATTTTTACAATATCAGCAATAGAAATATATTGCTAGATAAATATAAAGTAGTTATGAGCACTAGTAATAACAATATCTCATAATACGAGCAAATGTGAATATATTAATATAACTAGAAAAATATCATTAGTAGTATTGTCGCATACAAGACAATGTATCTTTGACTAGTCGTAGAGAAGCTTGGAAGCTTGGATGCGATTGGTGCTGGAGTGGAGAGCTTGAGTTTATCATGATAATTAGAGTAGCCCTCAAAACAGAAAAACTCTCTATCTACAATACGAACATTGGACACACACTCTTAGAATGTTTCGCTTTTCGTTAAGTGCCGTGAAGTTAGAATGGGTATTCTCAACAATGGTTTATGGTTCTATTTGTAGTGACACAATTAAGCCTATGAAAAGGAGTCATTGGAAATAAATCTGGTTAATAATCACAAAGATTTAATTCACTTTTTTGATCAGGTTGAATAAGTTGATTGACAAGGCTGAGGTATCGATCGAGTTGTCCAACCCACCATAAACGTCCCCTTTTTTATTGTATTTTCCCCTTTTATTTTCCTTTTATTAGTTCTAATATCACTAGCAACTATTATTACTAAATTGTTGAATAAGTTTGGAAGTTAGTTATCACAAAACAATTTCAAACTTATTTGTGACATTATCCATCCAAATTTATGAATTATAATTATAGGTCCAACACTAAATGTAAATCCAATTCACATTTATTAATGCACAATGTGAATAATCTAGTCTAAGAAAATATATAATGTGGATCATATCCATACTATCCCAAGTTATTGTGGATAACACTATCCACATTAGTCTTATCCAGAATAATTAAATCTAATTATCTTAGATTCCTCTCTGCATATACCTAAAATAATTTGAATCTTACCTATATAATTTATGGAGTATTGTGGATAACACTATTCAGGATAATGTTACCAAGGATAATTAAATCTAATTTAGTCATTCTAAATTTCTTCATGCATGTACCCAAAAATAATGTGAATCTTATCCACATCGTTCTTGGAGTATTGTGGATAACACTATCCAGGATAATGTTATCCGAGACAATTAAACCACTTTAATCATCTCAAAATTTATTCTCTTGCCCAATACTAATATTTGTCTCTCTAGGAACATTCCTCAAACTTTGAATATAATGTGCCTTCTCAGTGGATACTTGGTGATAAGGTTAAGAAGATTGTACATGCTATGTATAGTGACTTGGATAATGAGATTTAATCCCCATGTCCCCCCAACTCTAAAAAAACCACCAGAAGGCACTGTACGGATGGGACAGTCATGACCATCACATCTGGGACATATAGGAGACGATCGTAACCATCCCCTTTAAGTCATGTGTTGTCTCTGGCACAATAGGGACACACACAGAAGCGTGGAGGGGATGGCCATAACCGTCCCCTCTATCCCCCAACTCCAAAAAATATGCCAGAAGGCATCCATGATGCGGGATGGGATAGCACCATTCCTTTTGAGACATATAGGAGATGGTCGTAACTGTCCCCTATAAGTCAGATCTTGAATCTAGCACAGTGTGGATGCACACAGAAGCATGGAGGGGACGGTCACAACTGTCTCCTCTGTCCCTCCAACTCCAAAAAAGCGGCAGAAGGCATCCACAGTGCAAATGAGACGGTCATGATTGTCCCTTCTTGGAAATACAGGAGATGGTCATAATTGTCCCCTAAAGGTCATGTGTTGTCTTCGACATAGTGGGGACGCACACAGAAGCGCTGAGGGGACAATGATAACTATCCCTCATGTCCCCCAACTCCAAAAAAAACCAGAAGGCGTCCATGGTACGGATGGGATGGTCATGTCCGTCCCGTCTGAGACATATAGGAGATGGTCAGAACCATTCCCTATAAGTCATGTGATGTCTCCAGTATAGCGGGGACGTACGCAGAAGCACGGAGAGGACGGCCATAATCATCCCCTTGTCTCCTCAACTCCAAAAAAATACCACAAGGCATCCACAGATCATATGGGACAGTTAATTACCGTCCCCTCCATAGAACAAAAATAAAAAAAGAAAATTAATCAATAGTTTTATGCCCATGTAACTGCAATGCCATATAAATGAACTAAATAGCCAAATCTCAATATAAAAACATTATCTAATATGCATAGATACTAATTATTTTACAAACACTCTAAACAATTCAAAATTGTTCTCTTAGCTATTAAGTTATGCACAATAGTACAATAGTAGAAAAGTGGAACGATAAAACTAAATAGCGCTCCCATTTGAATCGGTCTCTTCATCGTTATCCTCCTCTTCATCGCTCTCATTGTCAACGCCAAAGCATGCAGGTATTATTGACGTGTCAACATCACGTTGCAGACGACTGATATAAGCCAAGACATTGGCCATATCAGATCGCATCATGGCCATCTCTTCATCATGTGCTGACATCTTTGCCATCACTTCCTATAGTTCTCTCTCCATTTCTTTCTCTCATTGGTGTGTTTGGGACGATGAGCGAGACCCACTAGCACATGTATCGTACCACATATAGATCATCCTTCCTCGTCTGTCACATCGTAGATGTTCAGAATGTCCCGGACATGTGGCTTTGATGAACACCTCTTCAGCAGAAAGCGTTAAGGTGCTCATCCTTGTACTATATAGGGAGCTGGTCGTAGTGAGTTTGATCATTTCCTTTAACAAATTTGGTTTAAAAATAAATAAAGGAAAAAACATATGGACAACTATTGTATGTCGTAATTAACTTACATGAATTGGAGCGCATGCATCATCGACCCATTACACTTCTCCTCTGAGATCTCGACTCTTTGACCACAAAAACCTTTATCCAGATGGTCTCTTGGTCATTTTCCTTTAATTAAAATTAAAAGGAAATCATATACTAGAACTTTATTGTATTATTTATCTATAATAAATTGAACAACTTTACAAAATCATGCTTGAATTGATTTGTATTCTTCCCCCCTATCTTATGGGTCAACTTGAAACCTTTTGCATGATTCGTGACATTTTTCATCGATATCACCTGACATTGTTCCAAATTAGTAAAATTAAGTAATAAACGAAGATAAAATACATTACATACTGCAAACTCCTCATTAGATCAAAAGTTTATGAGCTCCCTCCACTGTGCTGAAGACACACCTCGTAGAACATTGTGAATTAATTATTTGTAAGTAATCTGAGGGTTATAGTACTGTAAATAGGAAGATATTATCACAAAAGATGCCACTGAGTCAACGATATAATACATGTAAATATTTTACCTTTAACTTAATACGCATTTATGATGGCGTAACATCTCCACAGCGTGACTAAGGATCTATCCATCAATGACAGGATCCTGATCTCAAGAAAATGCATCCTATAATGAAGGCATAAAAATCACAATATCAACCTTAAAATATTTATTTGCTATTTTAAGATTTTACCTCCTGGTCTGATAGAATGACAACCTTTACAGACTGAGGAAGTTGTCAGAAGTCGTGAGTAGTGATGGGAACCCGGGCACATGCCACATGTCCAAGGTAGCTCTGGAACCCAGAAGAGTTCTCATACATGGCATCACCCCCTACAATATGGACATGTAGGGTCTAGTCAGGAAGAAGGCAGTCCGAGAACCTACACTGAGATGATCCTCATCGATGTTGAGAACTACCGTTAATTATGCACGTGGCCGACGAATAGGTTTAGGATTTTCCCAAATCTGCTTAAGGCGAAGAGCCATATCTAAATAATAAAAATATGATTTAAAAAAATTATCAAGACACCAGTCATCATTACATAAATAAAATGAAAAGAATAGATCAATTCAATATTAGTTTGAATTGCTTGTTAGTGTCTAACAATTTTATCGCAATATCTTCTAATCTTACTAGAAATGTCATTATCAAGTACAGAAGCCATAATATAATTGGTAGAATTCTGCTATGCATCCTCAATGTCCAAAAATTCTTGATCTTCATTTAAATCAAAAAAATCTCTAGGTGTTATTCTATAAGGAATAATCTATCCATTGATAGAGTTGGCAGGGACATAAAAAACTTTCTCCACCTGACTTGCAAGAGTGAATGATTCATTCGTTTGCGATTGACTTGTTTGTTATAATGAGAGACACATTTTTATCTTTCTTGAATACACAACCAAAATCAAATCAAATACATTGAAATAAGACACATCTTAATTCGTGTGTAAATTTGACATCTTATATATAACAAATCTCATTGTAATATCTGTCTATACTAGAGGAGAGCTTCGCTTTTGCTATCACCTCAGAAAGTTGTGTTGTCTTGTTTTCATCGGTTGATTTTTTTCAGAATCTAAATACATTTACAATATATCAGAATAAGAAACAACTTCTAAATATGGATTCCGCTTAAATATCAAAAGTCATATTCCACCGATCGTCGTTTCTTTCTTTCAATTGTTCCACCCTTTCTTTGAACATAGAAGGAAGTCTGATTTTTTAGAACTACTTGAACTGTATTGTTCAAAAAAATAATCATTTTCAATTAATTTCATAAGAATATAATAATAAATAAGATCGCTTTCTTCATCTGAAATTGACCGACGATAGTTTTAAGTATCGCTCGTTCATTTTGTTGAAAAATCGAAAGTATATTCGGATCTTCATTTCCTACATCTCCATCACTGTTTCATTCAAATCTGTCGAATCTCATGTTATTTCCGTCAGTCATATGCATATCACATAAATATAATGCATTCTTTACATAAATATCCCTATGTTATACAATCTTCTGGTGTTGCTTTATTAAAATCATATTCTTTAATTTCCATAAGTATCGTCCAATTGGATACATCCAAAAAAATTGGGCAGGTCCACATAACTTGCATAATATTATAACATCATCTATTTCTAATCAATATAATAATTTCGAATCTAGAGTTTCCGAACATAATACTTTAAAAAGTCGACTAAGTTCGATTAACGGTTGCATCACATCAAAATAGAGGACTCCTCTGATTGCCGATGGAAAATTAACTTGCATAAGTGCATGACAACCATGACTTTTCGGCGTAGTTATTTTCTTTTCTGCCTCATTTATGCACCTTCTAAGTTGGGAAGAGGATATGTCTGATTCTTTGATTTTTTTAGAAATTATAGTAGTATATCCCGCTCATCATTGGATAACGTATAAATTACATCAGGTAATATAATTCTATAAGTATCTATCTCAACATGATGTAACTCTTGTCGAATTCTAAATTATATCAAATCACGTAGATTGTCCTTTGCATTACTTGAAATATTCAGTATTCCAATGATATTTTTCATAGCATTCTTCTCTATATGCATTACATCAAGATTATGATGAATCTGTAAAGTTTTCCAATGCAGCAATTCTGAAAAGAAGATACTTTGTTTTCACCAACCTCATGCTAACTTCTTCTTATATATTTTATCCAAACAGAATCTGCCAATATTTACTTGTTCTTGTCAAATCAAGTCTCATGATTTTCGAATTAAGGTGATTCGACATCCGAATAGTTGGTCATCAAACTTGTTGGTATTCTCACATTTCTGCCACCTATGTTTTATTGGTAAGAAATACCAATGGCCTAAATAATAATATTTCATACTCATAGATAACCATGTGGATTGTGTGTTTTTCATACAAATCGGGCATGCAAGCTTGTCTTTTGTACTCCAACCTGATAAATTCTCATATATCAAAAAATCATTAATGGTCCACATTAGAGAGGCACCAATCGTAAAAAATTCTTCATTTACCACATCATAAGTCTGCACGCTGGTACTCTATAAGATTCTAAGCTCTTCTATGAAAGGTTGCATGTAAATGTCTATTGCATTTCCCGCTCCTTTTAGCCCATGTATTAATAAGGATATCATCATAAATGATGAATTCATCGACATCAGGTAGGTTATATGTAAATAGTATTACATGACAAATAGAGTAGCATGTACTCTATTTCTGAATGGATTAAAAACATCAGAAGGAAAACCTAATCTTACATTTCTAACTTCCTCAGCAAACGAAGGATATCTTTCATTAAATTTTATTCACTCCTTCGAGTTTAAAGGATGTCTAATAAAATCATTTGTATCTTTCTTTTTGATGTTACTGTGGCATATCATGCTTTTTGTTATTCTAATTGATGAATACATACGTTGCAAACGAGGTACAAGAGGGAAGGACCGTAAAATCTTCTCATATTTTTTTGCCTAGATACATCATCATTCTTCTTAAATCTGGAAGCATTACATTCAGAACAAACCTCTAATGTTGAACTCTCCTTTCAATGTAAAATACAATCATTTGGATATGCATCAATTTTTTTCATAATTTAATCCAAGAGATCGGAACCTTGGTTTTGCATCCTTCCAATCTTTTGGAAACTTGTCAAGATTACTTAATATCCTTTAAATTAAATGTAAAACATTAGATATCATTACAGTTGTACAACAATTCTTCTCTATCGACTTAGATAACTCTAAAAAAATCTTAGACGAGACGTTTCAACTCTCGAAACCAAACAAGTTTATGCATCCATTAAATTTTCATGAAAATTATTCTGTAGTAGTTCTGTACTTACATCTGAAATAGGTTTTCGAATATCATCTAACATTTCTAATATCTCATCACCAACATCTGTCTACATTGGATCTTCATCATAATTTACATCATTATTTTATTCTGAGGTATTTTGAAGACCTTCTTCATGATAAGTCCAATTTGTGTAATGTAGCCAAATGCCATTTAATATAAGATGCTCGTAAACTCCTCACTGATTATTAATCAAAGCGTTCTTACATTTACACATAGATATTGAATCTTATCTCCTTCACCTCCAACAATATTGTATATCAATTCACATTAAAAAACTCAATCTAAGACCTCATTGACACCTTTCCTATAAGTCGGAAAATCGTCAAATCTTTTATTCATCCAATTCTTATCCATTTTCATGTACCATAAAAATTAATAGATATATCTTAGTTACTCTTTAAAGGTTAAGATGATCATGGTGATGATCAAATCAAAGGACTCTAATCAGTTGGCTCCAACCAATACATACACCTTGTCCAAGATATTTCTTTCCCTCCTTCCCAGCAATTGACTCCAATCAACTGGTCAAAACTCAATCCCAATAGTCGCACATCCAACATATTTTCTCATTCATGATTTGGTTGTACATCCTATTTATGTGCCTATTGATTTCTTAAGAATTCTATTAGTATATATTTTAGTCACTATGTGCATTTCTAAACCCAATTACTTGCATTGAGGGATAATATATCAACAATCTAAGACTTAATTAATCCTATAAAGTATCTTGAGTATACAAATGACGAAAAAGATGTTAAAGAAGATAAGTACAAGAGGAAAGAGCAATGATATATCAAAATTTATTTTATAAGAGCTTATAGGAAGTCTCATCCCTCACAAAAATCAAATAATATTTGGCACTTAAAGGTATATCAAAATTCGCTTTGCAAGAGTTTATTGGAAAAAGAGCAATGATATATTTAAAAAGATGGTATCAAAGATCACATAATAATAAATATCAAGTTGCAACACTTAATGGTAGAACCTGGAGCATCGGGCGGAGGAGGAGCGTGGATGGAGGAGGAGCTCTAATCGCAAAGGAGCACCGGGGATGGTGGAGAAGAACCTAGATGAGCATTCGGAGGCTGGGGAGAGGGCAACAGAGGTTGAGAGTCATGGGTGATATTGGTGAATGAGAAGGAGAGTCAGGCACAGGTTGGGTAAATCACCATGTGGGACTGTCATCAACCGTCCACTCTATGATGATCGAGGATGATTAATTAAAGATTGTTCCTTTTATCCTCAAATATTCCTTGGGTTAAGACCGTCCCTCTGATAAAATATCTCCAAGCGTTAAGAAACCATTAGCGACAAGCACAGAGAAGAAAAGGAGACGGTTATAACCGTCCCAAATCATCGGAGTAAGAGATGGACATAAGTGATTGTTTCTTACTAGCAATAATAGGGGACGACTACACAGACCGTCCCTTCTTACATTGGCATAGGGGACATGCACGAGTATAACCGTCCCCTCATGGTTTGGAATAGGGGGCGTTGTCAACGAACGTCCCTTCTTACATGGATATAGGAGATGGTCGGAAGGATGATCATCCCCTCTGATGCTTGAATAGGGGACGGGGGCATGTGAACATCATGTATGTGTGGGGGTTGTGACGGGTGGACCACAACCGTCCTCTATGGTTTCTAATGGGGTGATTTTTTTAAACATCCCCTATCAGCGCCCCCAAAAGCCCATCTGTTTGTAGTGTACTACTATGACATTTACTAAGAATTTCTTTTATATTACTATAGCTTATCCAAGTATTACTAACATGGAACTTCTTATTCAAGTATTTTGCAACTTAATTTACTTATTTCCATTACTTAATCATAGGTATATTTACTTAATTTAGTTATAAGAGATTTTATGTTACTATTGCTAACATAATCCTTACTTATCATGCGTTGTTTTGAAAATATACTGAGTTACTGATATATTTACATTATTTAGCATAAGACATTTTTATTTTCTATTGTCTACACAATTTTTACTTATCTAGCGCCTATTTTGAAATCAAATTTCTCATTTTTTGACTTTATATTCAAGTGTTTCACAAGATTAACGTTTTATCGTACAACTCACAGCTTGTGGTTTACTAATTCAAATTTTATTTCATGTATGCTAGATGTCTGAATACTTCTTATGTTTCGTGGATGAAGATGTGAAATAATGATGCATTGATGATCATTGCATTTCTTTCTGAGTGAAGAGGCGAGAAGAAAATCTTTGACAATATTATTAAGAACTAATCATTCTATAACTAATACAAGAGGTAATTAACAAATACAGTACATCAAATAAATAATAGATGTGTAACTATAATTTCAGTAACCAATCACAATGAGTCACTAATATGGACATGAATATTCAGCAAGTGTTCGTATAAACATTGGTAATTTACATACTCAATTATCTGTTAATTATTCAGAAGTACCAAGTAACTATAACTTCACTAACCATTTACAACGAGTTCAAGAATATGGACATTAGTAATCAGTATTTGTTGTATGAACATTAGTACTTTACCTACTTAATTATATAGTAATAATTCAAAAGTACTAAGTAGCTATAATTTCAGTAACCAATCACAATAAGTTCAGTAATATGGACATCAATATTCAATACTTATTATTATAAACATTAGTAATTTACCTACTAAATTATCTAGTAATTATTCACAAGTACTAAGTAACTATAACTTGAGTAATCAATCAAAATGAGTTCACTAATATGGATATTAATAATCAGTACCTGGTGTATGGTCATTAGTAATTTAACTACTCAATTATATAGTAATAATTCCAAAGTACTGAGTAGATATAATTTCAATAACCAATCACAATGAGTTTAGTAATATGGACATCAATATTTAGTATTTAGTACTTATTTGTATAAACATTAGTAATTTTCCTACTTAATTACCTATTAATCATTGAAAAGTACTAAGTAACTTTAACTTCATGACATTTCACAATGAGTTAAGCAATAAGGGGTCATAATTCACTAACGTACTTTCAAATATTACAACTCATTTTTAGAAACTTATATACTAGCAGTAACTTTTATATTATACTTTGTAATATCTCAATTTATATCAGTATTATGTTATTCTCCATCAATAAAGAAGTTGTCCAATATTCCTTCATTTTCCACGAATCCTTTACCTTTTCTAATCTAGATGTGGAATGATCTTTCTATAAATAAACCATGTGCCAGCACTAATTTAGAAGTGGAATTTTTTTCTCTTTCTAAAACCAACCACCTACTTTTAAGTAAAAGCTTTAACTCAAATTCTTACTATGTTAAAAACACGAAACACATCTTGTTGTTGCCAAAATCGTCTCTACCAAATTGGAGTAACATATTTTGATCGAACTTGATGGAAGGAAACAAACGGTTACCTACTAAGATGCCAATGGGCACATGGCCCATTGGATAAACCCAACATATGTAGACAGAAATTATCCAATGGGTGATGTGTCATTTAGAGATGGGATGGGCCCTCAATTCCAATCCCCCAAAAAAGGATATTCGTAATGGAAAGAAATAAATTTAGAAATTATAAGCATTTCTAAAAATATTATATATTTATGGAAAGAGGAAGATTTCTGAATGTGATTCCAAAGGTTATTGAAATGGAATTTAATATTATTAGGGAATTGTTAATAAATACTAAGCATATTTTAAGAATTACTAATGAAAAGTAGAGAAATTAGAATCAAAGAACTACTAAAGCTATAATTACTAATAACTTCATATAAATTACTAATAACGTCATATAAGTTATTAAAGATATGATAAGGTTTGATATATATTATTGAATCCATCTATAGAGTTAATTTACTAAAGCTATAATATTATATTTACTTGTAGCTTCATATAAGTTACTGAAGTTGTGATATCACTTACTGAAAATTGAATATTTATTACCAAAGCAATTTATACAGTTAATATTGACTTGTAACTTCATATAAGTTACTAAAGCTATGGCATTACATTTACTTGTAACTTCACATAAGTTATTAAAGATGTGATATCACTTAATGAAGATTGAATATTTGTTACTGAAGCAATCTATAGAATTCACATTTACTTGTAACTTCATATAAGTTTGGATATATATTACTAAAGTCATCTATAGAATTCATATATACTTGGAACATCATATACTTTACTATTGCTAATATTTATTATTGAAACTTATATTTTTATTATTGAGGCCAAAAAAGACCACTTAGTGATAAAACTTCCTCATATCATCTCTAAACAACACATGACCCATTGGATAAGGCTTATGTGTGTGTGTGGTTGATCTTATGAGAGCCATAATCTGTGAGAGCATGAGAGCAGTGATTCTGGACCACTAGATTCACTGGTCCAAAACCACTGCTCTCATGCTCTCATAGTTTTTTGCTCTCACTAGATCAGAGAGAGAGAGGAGTGATCCCGTGAGAACAAAAAACTGTGAGAGCATGAGAGTAGTGATTCTGGACCACCGGATTCAATCAGGAGAGAGAAGATAGAATCTGGTGGTTGAGAATCAATGCTCTCATGCACTTAGTTTTTTGCTCTCACACGATCACTCCTATATATAGAGAAAGAGAAATGGAGTTGTCCCCACCCTATTTTTTAGCCAATTTTTTTATTTTTTTTGAAAAATTTTATCATAAAATTTCACCACTATATCTCTCTAATATGTCGTTCTAATTTCGTCAAAAACAAAGACTCCTATGTCTTCCATCTAGAACATGTAATTTTAATAGTCTTAGAATTGTTGTAATCGACCTGTTTTGGATGGAGGACATATGAGTCTTTATTTCTTACGAAATTGGAATGACATATTAGAGGTAAATAGTGATGATTTTTTTCAAAAAAATAAAATAATAAGCGAAAAATGGGATGGGGGCAGCCCCATTTTTCTCTTGTATACATAAGATAAAATGTGGTTGCCCCATGGGGAAAGCTAACTTGCCCCCCCACCATATTTTTCTTATTTTTTAAAAAAGGAATCTATGGATCGTCATTATATCTGTATATTATGTCATTCAAGTTTTATGCGAAACAGAGACTCCTACGGCATCCATCCAGACAATCATTTTTTAACGAAGTAAAATTGTTGAAATCGACCATGTCTAGATGAAGAACATAGGGGTCTCTGTTTCACATGAGACTTGAATGGCATAATATATGGATATAGTTATGAAAATCCATGGAAGTGTTTTCCCAAAAAAATAAAAAGGGAAAACTGGAATGGGGGAGCCAAGTTAGCTCCCCCAAGGGGCATCCCCATTCTACTCATATATATATATAATGTTAAATGACATGTTCCTACCTTTTCTCCCATTTTTTTTTTGTTTTTTTTGAAATTAAATTGGGGGTTACTTAGAATAATAAGTGGAATATGTGTTTCAAATTTCATGTAAAACATGCATCCCTAACACTTCCATCTGGAGGGGTCAATTTCAGCAACTTTGAGACCGTTAAAATTAGACAGTATTGGTGGAAGGGATAGAAGTCTCGAATTAAGTCGAATTTTTAATGACACCACGGTGATATATTGTGATCTTAATTCTAGTAGGTTTATTTTAAAAAATAAAAATATATGGAAAAAATTATGAGAGCATGTAAGTTACATGCTCCAAGGGAGCATACTCCTTTCGCACACACACATCCTATATGAGAAAAAGGAGTATGCTCCCTGGGAGCATGTAACTTACATGATCCCACCCTTTTTTTCCTCTTTTTTTTTTATTTTTCTGAAATGAAACTTAGTGGAATTTAGATCACAATATGTCTTCATGGTGTCATTCAAAAATTGACTTAATTCGAGACTTCTATCACTTCCATCAAAATTGTCAAATTTTAACGTTCTCAGAATTGCTGAAATTGACTCCCTCCAGATGGAAGTGTTAGGGAAGCATGTTTTACATGAAATTTGAAACACATATTCCACTTATTATTCTAACTAAATCCCCTACGTTTCATTTCAAAGAACTAAAAAAATATGGGGAAAATGGGAGTATACTCTTATATGCTTCCAAGGAACATGCTCATTTAACACATCATATATATACCATGGAAGGACATATCGATATCGGTATCGATATCGGTACCATGTCGATATCGATATATCGTCGATATATCGGTGATATATCGACGCCATATCGCCGATATATCGGTGATATATCGACGCCATATCGCCGACATCGGATCGAATCTCGCCTATTTTGCCTGTTGATACCCTATATCGGACATATCGACGATATATCGGTGACCTGTCGATGTCGATACATCGTCGATATATCATCGATATATCGCGATATGGCCGTCCATGATATATACATACATACATACATACAAGGAAAGGGATCCTACTCCATGGAGTAGGTAACTTACCTATTCCATTCTCATTTTTCCCACTTCTTTTTAGTTTTTTGAAAAATACTTCCATGTATTTTCATAACTATATTCATCTAATATGTCATTCAAATTTCGTCAGAAACAGGCTCATATGGCATCCACCCAGAATAGGAAATTTTAACGGTTTTAGATTTGTTGTAATCGACCTAATCTGGATGGAGGAATATGTCTCTATTTCTGACGAAATTAAAATGCCACATTAGAGGGATATAGTTATGAGAATCTATGGAAGTATTTTTTCAAAAAAATAAAAAGAAGTGGGAAAAAATGAGAATGGAGTAGGTAAGTTACCTACTCCATGGAGTAGGATCCATTTTCTATATATATATATAGAGAGAGAGAGAGAGGGTGGGGGCGATCCTGTGAGAGCCAAAATTGGTGAGAGCATGAGAGGAATGATTCTGGACCACAAGATTCTGTTTTCTCTCTCCTGCTCTTCTCTCTCCAGATTGAATCTTGTGGTCCAGAATCATTCTTCTCATACTCTCACCAATTTTGGCTCTCACAGGATCGCCTCTCTATATATATATATAGGGCTTATCCAGAGAGCCATGTGTCCATTTGAGTTTTAGTGAGCACCTAATGTAGGCTCTCCATGTGTATTTCCATTTGAGAGGTTTCTGAAGGATATGGTTAGATCCTCAAGCGCATCACGGAAGCGTGAGCATCGTATCGAATACGACAAGGAGCGACTAGTCGTACTAGTTGCTCGATGCAGCGGAATTTAAAAAATTTTATACGACGAAACCACATGATCCAAGAACACTTCTCGGATCGTTTCGTCTAAACCACAAACAAGTAATAGGATTACCTCTTGAAACGTGGTTGCGATCGAGTCTCTAAACGAAGAGACCTCCTGTCTCAAGTCCGATCCGACGGAGGAGACGCTTGCGAGCGCGGGGATGAACCGTGTGCTTCTCGCAATCCATGTTGATGATCCAAGCGGTGGATCTCCTGATCTCGACACACGAGATCCGACGTCTTCTTCACGAGCGAGGCGCACCGAAGGAGACGGAGATCCACGAGCAGAAGAACGGGCAGCATAATGACGATGCCGCGGCGATGGAGAACCTCTTCATGGCATCCATGATGGACGGCCATGAGAGGGAGAGAGAGGGCTGACGTCTCTTGAGAGAAAGAGAGAGAGATGCTTCTCAAGCATTGTGTGTAAAATAGAGAGCATGGTATGCCTCTCTATTTATAGGATTTTGGGATCCATCGATCTCAATCCATGTGACGTATAAAATCAATGGATGAGATTGATTTATGTCAATCCAATGGTCAAGATTGTTGTTGGTAAAAACCAACAACTTGTGATTTAATTTGATAAAAATATATTTGATAAATCAAATAAATATTAATACCATATTAAATCAATCAAATAAGGAGAGAGGAATAAAGAGAGATCAACCTTCCTCTTTGAAAGGGGGGGACGGCCACCAATTTCACAAGGAAATTGGTGCCGCCCCCCTCTTTCCAAAAGGGAGGGCAATCTCATGGCAATCCATGTGATTGCACATCTCCTTGAATTTCTCTCTACTTATTTTCCAACAACAATTTGTTGGTATTTTAATTCACCAAAATAATTCTCAATTAATTTTGGGAATATTGCAATCTTGACATTGGAATATTGTGAATCATATTCACAACCCAAAATCAAATGTAATTTACATTTTCAATTAATTAGACAATGTCTATCCAATACACATTAATAGTTAATCTACTAATATAAATTATATTTAACTCTCTCTAATACATTATAAATCACATTTATAATATATTATGAATAATTGGATATTCCTATCCACATTATTCTTATCCTTGATAATTAAATCATATTTAATCATCTTGGATCTCTTTATCTCATGTGTTCAAATAATATGAATCACATTCACATTATTCACATTTTTGATAATCAAATCACATTTAATTATCTAAGATAACCCTCTTTATAATATGAATCAAATTCATATTAATCTTGATAATTAAATCACATTTAATTATCCATTTTCTCAATGCTCGGATACATATATCAATAATAGAATTATCCATGAACTCCTTCAAGGATAATGCGCTTTCTCTGCAGATACTTGGAGATAAGGACAGGGCGATTGTATTGTTCCACGTATAGTGACATGGATATTGAGATCACATCTCAAATCTAGATCTCGGGCCTCCCATAGATGCTTGATTAAATCAAGACCGCAAATCTAATCTTCTCATTGAATCTGAATCACATTCAGATTAATGTCCAACATTTGGACTAAGATCAGATTACTTCTCTACTAAGAGGAGTCACTAAAATCCAGACCCGTTTCATCACTCCCTAGGAATGGAAGCGTCATGGTTATACAACCGTTTATGATCACATCACCCTCAGGCATTCCCAATACCTGTACATCCTGCATACTGGAAGACTCGGAATAAACCCGAAATATTAGATCAACTTTATACTGTCTACTTCAGGGTTTTATCAGTTGTTTCTCATTCGATCATTGGGAGTCAGTATTGATCATATACTTTCCAAAAGCATATATCATACCTAGGTCTTGATCATATACTTTCCAAAAGTATATATCAAACCAACAAATTCAGTCAAGCTTCCAAAGCGAGACGACCGTGCGCACGGAATTTGATTCTTCCCAATATCTCATGAGTGAGCTCATGTCTTCCGGTTCAGTAGTGAACCTGTATGATCCCTTTGAGGGATCGTTTTACTCATATGCCCTTATATGCACACCAGCGCACCGGTGTATAGACCTTGATTAGGTCATCAACCTATTGGTCTGCCAAATGTACATACTCAGACATATAGTAACACATCTGTCTCCGGTCAGAGGATGTGTGCCTATATCATGACAGCATATGATATAGGACTTTGGTTATCTCGATCTCGTTAAGTCAACTCTTTGACCTAACTAATCTGACACATCCGAATCTCTATTCCCATGCAGAGGACCTGCATCAAGAAGTCAGTCAGATATCAGCCTAACTGAGAAAGGATTGCCATCTCCTACTCAGGCTGGAGATCATCTATTAATAATCATTTGACGGTGCTTGATGAGTCCTCAATCTAACTCATTAGATATTCATCTAAGCACCAGCCTCTATGATTCAATAATTGAATCAACAACTGTATGATCATTAAGATGGCCATGGTACATAACCCTAATTGTACTAAGGGACCAATTATGCAAACTATATACTCTTTATTTTAGATTAAGGAGTGAATTGCAATAACATTTATTGCATAATGGCTCGCCGTGGGCTCGCATGTCCAACAATCTCCCACTAGCCCAAAGAGCCATTAATGGACTAATCATTTAAACCCACACTCATGTGACAATCATAGGCTATTTAGAAAATAGCTAGGTAAGCTGATCAGTCACTCTGTTCCCAAGAGACTATGCCAAGTCCTTTTACGGCACTTGCATATCTCCTAGTAACAGTGCTCGCATCCAATGCGAATGTTGCATCATATGCAACCAATACTCAATTTTGTCGGTTATAGTGTCATTGACACTACATCTTATTAATTATCATAACCAGTATTCCCATAATCCTTTTAGAATACCTTCATTCCTAGAGATCTCTATCTCCTAAGGTATCTACAATCAAGACCCTTATAGGTCACTATCTACAAGATCTTAAACTTTTGAAGATAAGACTTTGATATCACTATCTCTAAGTTTTATCATCTTAGAAAATATTGTTATTACTACAATCAAGTGTTTTAGCTCCATAGCAGGATTAGTAACAGTTTACTACTCCCACTGCATGGCAGACATCTGGCTCTTGTACACATCTAGCATATACCCAGCTTCTCATAACTGATGCACAAGTGCAAGCAGTTCTAGCATTCACTTCCTCAACTCTTTGAGGTGCTATCCCTTTAGACAGGTCACTACCACATCTTAAGGGAAGGAAGCCTCTCTTGGAATTTTCCAGAAAATGGAATAAGTCCAAGGTGTACTATTAATGCGACGGTCCCAATACCCTCTTTTCTTTGCTTCTGAACGACTTCATAACTAAGATCTAAGAGGTATCCTTGAGATCATATCTCGAGGTATGGGATAACTAGATTATAAAACACTTATTATTATCATCCTTAGATCATTTCAAAAGATTAGGATAATATCTACATTTAGCACGATGAACACAATGGTACTCCCACTAAGCTTCACATGGTTCATCAAGATTTTATTTGAAATCATAACATTTATAATTTCATCAAATCTTATGTTCCAATTACAAGAAACTTATTGGAGTCCAAAGATGGAGTTCTTCAGCTAGCACACCTTGCTTTCCTCAACCATGAAGCCCTGGGGCTACTTCATATGAATATCCTCAATGAGGTATTCATAGAGGAATGCAATCTTGACTCACACCATGAAGATGTCATGGACAAGTTGTGTAGCTATAGTTAGCAATATTCTGATGGGTTAAAGCAAGGTCACTGGAGAGCAAGTCTTATCGCAAGCGATGCCTTCTCTTCAGTGTGTAGCTCATGGCTATGAACCGTGCTTTCAAGGTCTATACCTTCTCATCAGGTTCCCTCTTTCTCTTGAAGATCCATTTACACCTTAATGGGTCTGACCCATATAGGTGGATCCTCGAGGGTCCATATACAACACTTGTATATGAAGTCTACATTAGACTTTTATTACTAACATCCATCTTTCCATGTCATGATCCTCAGGAGCTTCATCACATGAAGTCCGATCATTTTCAGTTTTAACTGACACATGAAATCCATCCTCAAACTTATTTGAAGAGGTATTAATGTTTCATCTTTAATTATCTATTTTAGTTTCCGATTTCAAGAGCCTCATCATCTTTTCAAGATTAAATGAGTTCCTTTACTTCATTTTCATCTTGATTCTCAAGAGAGTCATCCTATAAGAATCATATTCTCAAAGATGAGATCTTTTAAGAATCTCAAGGTCATAAAGTAGGTATCCAATACCATCCTTTATTTTCCTAATGAAGTAGCACTCTTTGGTGCTAGATTCCAGCTTACTATCTTGGAACCTTATTAAATATATATAATGTAGTCTCTACCACATATACATATACCTGGAAACTAAGAGATAATTATGCTAAGATTAATCATTGATCAAATCATGTCATACATGATTAATTGCATCTCCTTACAACTCTATTGAGTTAAGGTTCATTAGGAGGGGTGAGATAGAAATGATATTCATATCTCTATAAGGTATTCCTTGAATTCATCTAATAGGTACAAGCTACCTTGGTTAGATCAAATTCATTTCATCGTCCTTCAAACTTTGGTTCTAAACCAAAATTGTGAAATCTTTGAACATTTCAAAGTTTTCTAAGTGAAGAGAAGAAATTTCATATCACAAATAATCATTAACAGATATCACATATCCATAATGTTTATTATGATATAGATGATTCACATACATCAATATGTATGAGATCTTGAATACCTTAACATCTTACACTATTCCAAAAGAAGGGTGTATTGGACATTTTACTTTGAATACAATATTCATAAGTATGCAAGTTTTGAAATTTTAGACATTCTAAAGTTTCATCTCTTACTAGTCCATTGATCTCATCAACAGACAAATGTCCAAAATTTGATGTCAGATCATTGTCAAATGATCTTTATCCTCCTATTGATCTTTAAAGGTTTAATTTTCAGTATTAGAAATCTTAATGAACCATCCATTAATTTTCTAATTTAGTGGAGTCCACTAGATGTAAGATTACTATCTAAAATATCTCCATCATAACTCTTTATGATAGGTCTACTCCAGATTTCATGTTTATTCCCAACATTTAGAAATAAACAATGAGTGTGTTCTAATATCTAGGTCATAGAGACATTCTCTAAGACTAAGGGCTCTCCCACTGAAATTAATAAGTCTATCAATCCAAAAGAGATTGTTGCAACAATTGCATCAAAATTCTCAAGGATAACTTAAAGACCTTAAGATCAAATTTTCCAGTTTTCTAAAACATATGCAACCAATTGCAAGTGTCATTAGAAGATTGAGATACAATTATTAGACTTTATATTATCAAATAAGTAAGTCAATTTCAATGATTATAAGTAGATTATTCTGATGTACTATCTGATTCCTTCTCTAAAGATTCTAGATAGATTTTATAGTCATAT
Organism: Ottelia alismoides; assembly: GCA_037367405.1. Taxonomy (NCBI): domain Eukaryota; kingdom Viridiplantae; phylum Streptophyta; class Magnoliopsida; order Alismatales; family Hydrocharitaceae; genus Ottelia; species Ottelia alismoides. The sequence goes on from JAZKJV010000882.1 coordinate 271,687, forward strand.
TATCAACACATCAACTTATTGCAGTATTGGCATTCATCCAACTCTTTGGATGGAAGCAACAGAAGTACAATCAACTCTTTGACTATACTTCTTACTTGAGTTCAACCCATGCTTCCACTGCGCTCCCTTTATCTCTAAGCAACCATTGCTCAAGACTCTCTTATCTTAAAATCAAAAATTTCAATATAAGAGTATTTCAACACTTATACATGCTTAATTAAATTTATACAATATGAATATTATGAAGCTTCATGAATGACTAGAGTAAAGATAGTAGAATGATGACACTCATCACCTACATCCATCTAAACTCTTAAAGCATAGGTTCAGGTAGGTACTCAAAAAATTTGAATACATTATCTCTAATAGAGCTACCATTCTACATGATGTAGAGAACCATGTCATTCATGATTAAATGTCAAGAGCACATATGTATGCCAGAATATCTTTATTGATTTTATAAGGATTAATTTGATAATTACGATCATCATCGACATGTCACTTCAAAAGTACATTCAATAAGATCAAAACTTATAGAGACATACAAACCCTAGGGTTTTAGTCCTATTGTCTTATTTAATTATCACTTCTCATTATTATGAGGAAACTTGCACATTACAACCACATACATTATGTGTCCAATCGCAAGTACAATATCTGGATCAAGGGTCCAATCCATGATATTCTACTGGTTATTAATGAGTATAACATTGAGTGGGTTTAATGAAGGATTATCTGAAATAAGTAATTTGCATTTGCATAAGGGTATACATTTATATATATACATGTTTTACTTTGAATTAGGAATTTTTTATATCAAAGTTGTCTTGCCATGTCAACAATGAAAGTTCATTCCCTTAATCACTTTCAATGTAAGAGATATACTTACCATTATATCTCAAGCAAGATCTGGGATCTCCTTCCTTATCTTTGTTGCATCCCAATAATATGAGAACCTACAACTCGGATAAAAAGAAGCGGGAACACATTCCGCCTTGTAAGTCCAACTTGCATCTCCCAATTCGGTCTTTAATACCCGGGCCCACCACCCCTAAGGTGATGTTGACCCGTCATTAATTGAACTAACCGTCAACAGGAATACAACTCGCTATGCGCAATCCAATATCGCCCCAATAATATGAGGACCCGATATTGGGGTCACTACGCATACGTCCTTACTCTTTCGAGAAGCGACGAGCCCGATCCAAATGGATCATATGCAGGAGTTGTCACTTCGGACAGGCGTCTCCCACATATAATATCTGGCGACGAAACCCTTCGCCTTGACGGGAGACCATGGATGTCACTTATGTGATCCTCCATATCTTATTCAAATTAAATTAATTTCTATGAATCACATTCATATAATTAATTCTTCCAAGGGAATTATCAACTTTAATCATATTAGAGTATTTTTATTGGACATAATTAACTTAATCATACTAAATTAATTATCAATCCAATTCAATCAATCAAACTTGATTGTCTTACTTGAATATATATGGTATTATTCTTAAAGTACGTATTAATTCGTATTTTAATAATTAGAAAAATACATCTTAATCACTCGGACATTATCCCGGCCCTACCCGCTGTCATGGCCAGTACCGGCGGGAGTGGGACGGACCGCATACGTTGCAACCTGCTACCCCAGCGATCCCCGACTAGACACCATATCCGCCTCGGGAAAGGATAATGCCAAATTAATTAATTTGTACTTGAGATGATCATCGGTTCTTCAACCGAAATTATACCATATAGTAATCAAAACAATTTTGATTATAAGGAAATTTGCTAGACAAATTCCCAATACTATTCAAGCAAGGAGTTTGATGATTGTGTTTCCAATTATGATCTAGATCAAATCTAATCAATTAATTGGTTGAGGTCAAGTCAATTAAGGAAATAATCATATTCTAATATTTCTCAAATATTTTCCATAATTATTTCATGAAATTAACAATTAATTTCACTAATTGACAATCACATGGTTCTTGATTAGGAAAGTAATTTCAGCAGTGACCCCTACTTACTAAAATTAGCATATCTCAATCAATTTAAATCCAAATTAAGCAAAGTAAGTTTCCATAGTTTGCTAACTTGATTTACAACAGAACCTATGTGATTTGCACATATTTCGAGGTGTCTCTAAACAGTAATTAACTCCTTAATTACGTTAAGATTCGCAGTTCCCGTAACAGTGAATACATGTTCATTAAAACAACCATATCTAGAGCAAACGAAATCCGATTTACACAAACTCAGATCTTATGGTTTCCTTATTTAATGGGGAACAAAATCCAAGTGCTATTTTTGTGTTTAAACAATTTAAACAGGGCCGAAAAAATACACTAAACAGATCTGCGAAATCAAATGCGATAAAAACTTTCGCGACCTTAACGAACCCAATTCGTCCTCGTTTAGCGAATCATATTCGAAACTGTCGACCTAAGGCTCTGATACCACTTGAAGGATATGGTTAGATCCTCAAGCGCATTACGGAAGCGTGAGCATCGTATCGAATACGACAAGGAGCGACTAGTCGTACTAGTTGCTTGATGCAGCAGAATTTAAAAAAATTTATACGACGAAACCACATGATCCAAGAACACTTCTCGGATCATTTCGTCTAAACCACAAACAAGTAATAGGATTACCTCTTGAAGCGTGGTTGCGATCGAGTCTCTAAACGAAGAGACCTCCTATCTCAAGTCCGATCCGACGGAGGAGACGCTTTGCGAGTGCGGGGATGAACCACGTGCTTCTCGCAATCCATGTTGATGATCCAAGCGACGGATCTCCTGATCTCGACACATGAGATCCGATGTCTTCTTCACGAGCGAGACGCACCGAAGGAGACGGAGATCCACGAGCAGAAGAACGGGCAGCATAACGACGATGCCGCGACGATGGAGAACCTCTTCATGGCATCCATGGTGGACGACCATGAGAGGGAGAGAGAGGGTTGACGTCTCTTGAGAGAAAGAGAGAGAGAGAGATGCTTCTCAAGCATTGTGTGTAAAATAGAGAGCATGGTATGCCTCTCTATTTATAGGGTTTTGGGATCCATCGATCTCAATCCATGTGACATATAAAATCAATGGATGAGATTGATTTATGTCAATCCAATGGTCAAGATTGTTGTTGGTAAAAACCAACAACTTGTGATTTAATTTGATAAAAATATATTTGATAAATCAAATAAATATTAATACCATATTAAATCAATCAAATAAGGAGAGAGGAATAAAGAGAGATCAACCTTCCTCTTTGGAAGGGGGGACGGCCACCAATTTCACAAGGAAATTGGTGCCGTTCCCTCTTTCCAAAAGGGAGGGCAATCTCATGGCAATCCTTGAGATTGCACATCTCCTTGAATTTCTCTCTACTTATTTTCCAACAACAATTTGTTGGTATTTTAATTCACCAAAATAATTCTCAATTAATTTTGGGAATATTGCAATCTTGACATTGGAATATTGTGAATCATATTCACAACCCAAAACCAAATGTAATTTACATTTTCAATTAATTAGACAATGTGTATCCAATACACATTAATAATTAATCTACTAATATAAATTATATTTTACTCTCTCTAATACATTATAAATCACATTTATAATATATTATGAATAATTGGATATTACTATCCACATTATTCTTATCCTTGATAATTAAATCATATTTAATCATCTTGGATCTCTTTATCTCATGTGTTCAAATAATATGAATCACATTTACATTATTCACATCTTTGATAATCAAATCACATTTAATTATCTAAGATAATGCTCTTTATAATATTAATCAAATTCATATTAATCTTGATAATTAAATCACATTTAATTATCCATTTTCTCAATGCTCGGATACATATATCAACAATAGAATTATCCATGAACTCCTTCAAGGATAATGCGCTTTCTCCGCAGATACTTGGAGATAAGGACAGGGCGATTGTATTGTTCCACGTATAGTGACATGGATATTGAGATCACATCTCAAATCTAGATCTCAGGCCTCCCATAGATGCTTGATTAAATCAAGACCGCAAATCTAATCTTCTCATTGAATCTGAATCACATTCAGATTAATGTCCAACATTTGGACTAAGATTAGATTACTTCTCTACTAAGAGGAGTCACTAAAATCCAGACCCGTTTCATCATTCCCTAGGAATGGAAGCGTCATGGTTATACAACCGTTTATGATCACATCACCCCCAGGCATTCCCAATACCTGTACATCCTGCATACTGAAAGACTCAGAATAAACCCGAAATATTAGATCAACTTTATACTGTCTACTTCAGGGTTTTATCAGTTGTTTCTCATTCGATCATTGGGAGTCGGTATTGATCATATACTTTCCAAAAGCATATATCATACCTAGGTCTTGATCATATACTTTCCAAAAGTATATATCAAACCAACAAATTCAGTCAAGCTTCCAAAGCGAGACGACCGTGCGCACGGAATTTGATTCTTCCCAATATCTCATGAGTGAGCTCATGTCTTCCGGTTCAGTAGTGAACCTGTATGATCCCTTTGAGGGATCGTTTTACTCATATGTCCTTATATGCACACCAGCGCACCGGTGTATAGACCTTGATTAGGTCATCAACATATTGGTCTGCCAAATGTACATACTCAGACATATAGTAACACATCTGTCTCTGGTCAGAGGATGTGTGCCTATATCATGACAGCATATGATATAGGACTTTGGTTATCTCGATCTCGTTAAGTCAACTCTTTGACCTAACTAATCTGACACCTCCGAATCTCTATCCCCATGCAGAGGACCTGCATCAAGAAGTCAGTCAGATATCAGCCTAACTGAGAAAGGATTGCCATCTCCTACTCAGGCTGGAGATCATCTCTTAATAATCATTTGACGGTGCTTGATGAGTCCTCAATCTAACTCATTAGATATTCATCTAAGCACCAGCCTTTATGATTCAATAATTGAATCAACAGCTGTATGATCATTAAGATGGCCATGGTACATAACCCTAATTGTACTAAGGGACCTATTATGCAAACTATATACTCTTTATTTCAGATTAAGGAGTGAATTGCAATAACATTTATTGCATAATGGCTCGTCGTGGGCTCGCATGTCCAACAGTTTCCTATTTCGAAGGACATGGTTTTGGAAGGATATTAATATGTTTGAGCCTTTTCTATTTCCAATTATACCAAGTCCTTAAAAAAAAGGAAGATGGTTTTGGAAAGATAAATTCAAATCCTTAATTTCGTTTCGAATAAATAGTCATTGTATATTTGATCAGTAATGTATATATTGTACGTAAGTAATTATGTGTTGCGAGATCAGTAATATTGAAACAGTTGTCAGTAATTTACATCTATAATATTACATGGTACTGAGATCAGTAATTCATTCATGTTACTCAAGTAATACATATTCAATTCTCAAGTATTTATTGTTGTGAGATCAGTAATTAAGTATGTAAATTACTAATGTCCCTACAAGAAGTACTGATTACAATTATCCACTTTATTGTACTCATTTTGATTGTTACTAATGTCATAGTTACTTAATACTTTGAGTGTTACTGTTGCACCTCTTATTTACTTATATAACCTTTTAAATTACTTATAATGCATCGAATGTTACTGATAGCAATACATAAGTTACTGGTCACGTGGTTTTTTATAATTATTTCAACTTACTGATTCCATTGTCTTCTTTTACCTACAATTTGTTACAGGTTACTGATGCTTCTATATATCTTACTTATCATATTCTCTGTTTTGAATTACTATCGAATCCCGCCTTCTTTACTGATGTGGTCTATTTAATTACTTGCAATACATCAAGTGTTACTGATAGCTACGTGTAAATTACTTAACTCGTATTTTGATAGAAAGAATGATAAAATGATAGCAATACATAAGTTACTGGTCACGTGGTTTTTTATAATTATTTCAACTTACTGGTTTCATTGTCTTCTTTTACCTACAATTTGTTACAGGTTACCGATGCTTCTGTATATCTTACTTATCATATTCTCTGTTTTGAATTACTATCGAATCCCGCCTTCTTTACTGATGTAGTCTATTTAGTTACTTGCAATACGTCAAATGTTACTGATAGCTACGTATAAATTACTTAACTTGTATTTTGATAGAAAGAACTTGTATTTTCTTAAGATACATAAGTAACTATGAATGGATTTTAATTCAGTAAGAATGATAAAATAGAAAAGTAATACATGATATATTATCAGTAACATATGCAAATTCCATCAGTAACTTGGTATAATTTTTCTGAAATAATGATTTTGCTATTCAAATGCAATTGTAAGACATCCATGTTCGCTCCTTCTGATACGATCTTTTCACGATTCAAATACATCCAGGAAGCATCGTTCATCATTGCTTCTGAGGAATTATGATCGGTTTCCATTCACAGATGATCCATCGCATTTGAAACTGAAAATGAGAACTAAAAAATAAACGATCAAATTCTACAAAAGAACAATAAATAAATGTCTAATAAACAACGAAAAAACTTACAAATCGAGGACTTGAAGATGATCTTTTTTCATCGCTGGAGATCTTGAGATTTCGCAGTAAGAGGAAGCCATAGATGATTTTGGAAATTTCGAACATAAATACAATGCAGCGTCGGATAGACTTAATTACGAATCAAAAAAGGAAATCAGTCACGAGGAGAATGCAGAGGGAGTTTGTTATGGTAAGGATTGATGCTAAAAAAGGGAATGAATGAGATAAAATAGGATCATTAGTTCATGATCTGAAGGATGAAAGCACGGGCTCATTTGAACTCAAATGGGCACATGGATCTCTGGATAAAAATCCTATATATAGGGGGCTTTCAAGTAGGATATGGTCCTTCCATGTGTAAGGAAGGCCAACGATCTGGGCCATTAGATTCAAATCCAAGGACACCTTCAATTTCTTCGCTCAAAAGGGTATTTTGGTCATCCTCATTTGCATTAATTATGTGTACCATTTAATATTTCAAAATACTAAATTTGGCTAGATCTAATTTTGGTATTTTTTGCAATACCATATTTAAATAATATCCATTTTTGTTGGATGATATTACGTGAAGCAGATGTTTGTATCTTGACATGATTTTTGTAGAATTTGTAGCTCATTTTGTAAGGATTGCATTTTTTGTAGAATCCGTGGTTGATTCAAAATTTATAAATTATTTTGTAAAATGTATATAGTTCTTTATAGAATACAATTCATATTAGCAATGAATTCATATTTTTTTGTAACGATTATATGATTTTTTGTAGAATAAATATTATATTGTTCTTTGTAAAAATGCAGTAGACATTGACACTAAATCGATAAATAAAATACAAATCAAATATGTATAATACTCATCAAAAAGGTATATTGTACATCCAAAATGTGTAATACACATCAAATATACGAGATATATAAAAAATCATATTTGTCATTCGTACCAAATTATTTTGTAAAAATACATATCAGATATGTATAATACACATCAATATTGTATAAAACAAAGTGGCAAATGTATTTTTACATAACAATTCCGTGCCACCCACTTCCGCCTTGTCGATGAGGTCGCGAATGACACCTTAAACTGCTCCATGATGATGTTGAAGACGGAGAGGAATGGGGCGAAGAACTTCAAACCAACCACGCGTAGTTGTCCACATGAAGACGGAGATAACACCGTGAACTGCTCCATGTCAAAGTCGAAGTTGCGTCAAACTATTTTTACATATGGATCCCCTCATGACGACGATGAAGACGAAGACGAAAGGAACATCTAGATCCCCCTTGAGGAAGGAGAACCTCCTATCGGTCATGTCGACGGTGAAGACTGAGACGAAGGTGACAAAGCGGTTGATAAGGCATGTGATGGTGGCGGAGACGGTGGAGACAACTGAGATGAGGCATGTGATGTGCGTACGATGGAGAAGAGTGACGACAGAGATGGAGATGCACAACGTCCGACGTCCTCCTCCTCCTCCCTATTTTTGTGCATGTGCCTATTTTTGTGCGTGAGATTTTGAAATGAATGGAAATATTATGAGAGAGATTAATGATAAGATATTTTAGATTGTTATATACTATATTTAGAGAATAAATAATGACCAAAATAGATTTTTAGATAATTAAATAATAATAATAATATAGGTTTTGAAAGATATCATATATATATGATAAAATGCGGCTATCCCTTTGGGGGAGTTAACTTGTCTCCCCATTTTTTTGAAAAATGTATCCGTGGATTTTCATCATTATATCGTATTATCATTCAAGTTTCGTGTGAAACAGAGACTCCTATAGCCTTTATCCAGACAATCATTTTTTAACGGTCCCCGAATTGTTGAAATCGACCTGTCTGGATGGAGGCCGTAAGAATCTTTCTTTCGCACGGAACTTGAATGATATGATATAAGAATATAGTTATGAAAATCCAGAGAAGTATTTTTAAAAAATAAAAAAATCAGAAAAACGAGACGAGAGGAGCCAAGTCAAGTTAGCTCCCCCGTGAGGCAATCTCATTTTTTCCATATATATATATATATATATATATATGTTAAAGAAAATCCACCGATAATAAGTAAAGAATACAACTTACAAAAAGGCCCTTAAAAGATGGCTAATGAACAAACTCATTGTTGTTTGTTTGGGGAATAGACCCGAGAATAAGGGGTCTATTCCCCACCCCTTCCCTCTCCAATGTGGTATGGTTATTCCCCTCTCCTCTCCATTGTTTCATTATATTCCTATATTATTCCTATATTTATTCCACCTTATTACTCTTATTCCATCTTTCCACCCGAATAAGAATAATGTTATATTCCAGCATGTTCCTCACATTTAATCACGTTTATTCTCGAACTGAACGCCCATGATGATTTCGAGTGAAGCAATCTAACCTTATCGAGTTCGACTCGAGATGGATTATTGACTTCACTCTAAGTCGCTGTCAAAACCTGTAACACCCCAACCCCAAACAAAGTACCATACCTAAAACTCACGAAGTGTGGGTGTGGTTTATAAGTGGTGGGGATTAGTACTTGACAACTTAGGCTTACGCATTTTGGGTGGTTGCCAACGGGTCCATCTGGGTTCGAACCCAACAAGTTGTCAGGGTCAGTTTTCCTCGATAACGGATCGGTGACCTAAGCCCGTGACGTTAGAAATGGTATCAAAGCCAATTTTCCTCTGATAGTGGAAAGGGCTACCCGAGAGGTGGAGCCACCCCTACAAAGAGGTAGGAGGAAATGGCTACCCGGAGAGGTGGAGCCACCCCTACAAAGAGGTAGGAGGAAATGGTTACCCGGAGCGTGTAGCCGCCACTGTCACTGGGAATAAGTGATGGGCCAAGTCACAACGAGGACGTTGCGAATATAAGTGGGGGAGGTTATAACACCCCAACCCCAAACAAAGTGTCATACCTAAAACTCACGAAGTGTGGGTGTGGTTTATAAGTGGTGAGGATTAATACTTGACAACTTGGACGTAAGATTATTATTTGACAACTTGAACTTAAGCATTTTGGGCGGTTGCCAACTGGTCAATTTAGGTCCGAACCCAACAAGTTGTTAAGGCCAATTTTCCTCGATAACGGACCAGACCTAAGCTCGGGATGTTACAAAACCTCCTTTCGCACATCTTTTCACTTTGATCGTATTTCCATCTCAAAAAATATGACCCACCCACCATAAGAAAACCCTCTTCCAGATTTCTTTTAAGAAAAAGGGAAGGAAAACCGGAGGAGAAAACCAAAAGCGGAGGGGAAACGGTGGGCAAGTTTCTATAAGATACCACGGCGTCTGCTTCCAAAATATCTCGCTGCCATAATCCGCGCACGAGATATTTATTCGGCGCGCGCCACGTGTGCGCCTTACGTTGGTGAGACGCCGTGCAAAAAGCGACGCCACGTTCATCTTCCTTTGTGAACGTACAAGTCGGAGATCTCCTCCTTTGCGCTGTGGATAGCGAGGAGACGCGCCGCCGCCGTCCGCCCCGTGACACGGAACTCCTGTGGGTGCCCTCCGATCACTCCTACGCAAAAGGGGGGACGCTTGGCTCCGACTGTTCTTTCCCCCAGGTCTCTTCTGTGAATCCAACGTTAACTGTTGGTTCACTCTTGATTATTATTTTCCGAAAATATGATATTAGAAATCCTTTTAGATAGTTGCCTTCATGCGTTATTGTATGTCGCCAAAATTATCAATCTTGCATCGAGGCACATGTCCACTCTCCCAATGTGAATGTTGGTATCAGGTCGTAGAATCCACCAGTTCCGTCTGGACGGACGAAAAGCACAGCTCGTATTTGAATTCGATGGAAGAATCTTTCGTCAGGGAGCTTTACAGTGGCGAGGTCTGTTCGACTGACAGATTCCTCAACTGTTCTGCATCGAAATGTTCTGGTCAGGTATCATTTCCGATTCTATTTTCACATTTTTTTTGCTGTTTTGTGTTCATCATGGGAGGCTTCTAAGTAACATGCCTTTACTTCTGTCACGTCCCGGACCTCGAAACATGGGAAAAATTGCAGAAGCATCCCAAAAACGATAAATTTTTTTTTTCGAGTCCAGGAGCGAGACAAAATTCAATAATCCATAAATAACCTTCAGAGTGCCATACATAATGGAAGAATAAAGGAACATAACCAATAAATAAAAGACTTATCAAGTCTGAACTACACAATAAAACTAAATAAGTCCATCCGTACAATGACTCAAGAGGATAGGAAATATCAAAGACTCTTCAATCCAGCCAACGACGAACCTCGTGCTTCCTTCTAAGCTGTAAGGTTGTAATTCAATATTAGTCAAACGAATTTGACTAAGTATGCACCAATAATTTATGAGACATACCATCATAATTATATACAAAAAATTACGATGACAATCCATAAAAAAAAAGACTATAAATCAATACACAATGAACTATAAAAGATTTTTTTTTTCATGTATGCCCTCATTATGAGATAACAATGACAATTCAATCAATATCACAAATTTTGTGACAATAATATCAAAATCCATATTAAATATATATCAATCCCATCTGCCGACACCGGGCAGCCCGAGCTTGGATAGAAGCCACCCCGTTCCCTTAAATCAAAAATTTTTAAACTAAAACAAATATCAACACGAGGCCTCATATCCAAACCCCAATTCAATGGACATCAGTACTGAGTCAACCGCCGTAGCGGAAATTGTTTGGAAGTAGTGTAGGATTACCCGCCTACAACGGTCAATTGGCGGATTTAACCGTCCGCGCGGCACCCGGCCAGGTCAAAGCCTCTAATGGGCTAACAATGAACAATGTCTACTCCCTCACAATGATGGTGCCAAAAACAATAATTAATTTTTTTAAAAAAAAATATTTGGACAAATAAAATTGCAATTTAGTCTATACAAAAAAATGTATCTATCTCTGTAATATTTAACAACTAACCATAGATCAGAATGAAGGTTAACAACTTAGCATCTAATTACATAAGGTTGCAACATATAGATATAATTAAAGCAGTTTAATGAGATATTAAAAAAAAGTAGCATCGCAACGGCTAATAAAATCGAATGTGGGGTATAAATAACAATGGTTTGCGACATAATTTAATGTACATACCTCTCTTTTTTTTCTTTCAAAACGATAGGGATAGATCGCTATGTTTCCCCGTGGATGGAAATCAGTTACCACCTAAGTAAAAGAGATGGTAGTCAATGTCACACGTAATCCGTAATACATCGCCTCATAATATCCGAAATCCCAACAATCGCAATACCCCCTTTTTGTAAATATAATCATCCAATTATTGTGATTGCTATATATTTTTTATAGATATAGATATCAATGCGAGTATCTACGGATATCAACCCATATTTTTTGTGGTAAACTCGCATGCATATGCCAATTAAGTATAACGTAGATTTAATAGTTGCTTGGATAACATATGTATCCATATATATTTTCATATTGTAGTTTGTATAAGGAATATCATGATAATATATAATCGTTATTGTTATTATCTAAAAGAAACTTGACATATATTAGGCAGAGTTGTACAAGAGTTTCAATAAGAGTTGATTTTCTGAATTCAAGATACTATATTGGCATGCTATAGTCTTATTAACGCTAAACCTATAATCAAAAGACGTTAGAAAAAAATCCGATGACCATAGAACTCATGTCTTTTTTTTTGAAGAACATCCCAGTTAACCTTTTTATCTTAATATCATATTTTTTTTTTGAACGGCAAAACATGTATGCCGTTTTGCTTATCTCTTTCTTTCTTTACAAAACACCCCATAAAAAAGTTACAAAAGCTCTTAGGCGGCACTGCGAATGTTGAGAAACAAGACTCACGTTTGTCATCATAGATTTCGTGTTCATTTCATGCTAAAATGATATGAATAAAACGAAAACTTTGAGCTTTAGCAAGACAAGTCGCGAAAAGATAAAACAAGACTTTTGCTATGAAAACAGTCTTACAATATATGAGATGGTGAAGATTGTGATTCGTGGATCATGGACAAAAACAAAACCAAATGGGTAAAAAAAACGGATTGTAGTGAATCATGTTCTATCGAATTCTAGAAGACGTCTTCTTACTGATGTCAGGGCAAAAAGACTGCGATTTCCACGACAACCACCAACAAAAGGAAACAAATAAAGCAAGAAATAACAAAACAAACACAATCTTAAACCCCAAAAAAGTGTATAATCATCCTATGGGTTCGATGCATACCTCAAGGTGTCAATTAACTAGCCACGAAGACGCCTTGACTTCGCCAAACCCAATCGATGCCTCTACTTCAACTTGGTTCCAATCTTGCCGGATTGGAGCCGAGATCGACGGAAGGAGCACCGTCGTCAAGCCTTCCCTCTCTACAACTTCTCGTCCCTCTCAGCCGAAATCTCACGGGAATTTTAATCCCCTTCGTTGAGATTTAAAAAGAGGATTTTTAAACTAATTCTAAATATTATCCACTTACGATTGGATAGTTTTCCTCCAGGATTTCCGTTTTTTTTTATTGTTATCTCTTTTGTTTTGTCGTTACATGTGTTTGCCTTTGCTTTATTACAATTGATTTTTTTTTAATGATTTGACATGGTCAATCCTCATTCAATTCCCTTTTTAAACGGTAGGGAAGTTATGCCTTTAATAAATTTTTTTAATTAAATTTTTTCACATAACCCCCTACTTAAAAAATGATGTTACAACTCTACCCCCCTTAAAAGAAATTTCGTCCTCGAAATTTAAAAGACATACCTAACAACTCTGGATATTTCTCTCGAACTTCATCTTCAAGTTCCCATGTGGCCTCCCTATCCGAATGATTACGCCAAGCAACTTTTACCATCTTGATAGTCTTTCTTCGTAATTGGTGTTCTTGACAATCAACAATGTGAGAAGGGCGCTCCTCATATGATAAATTTTTATGAACCTCGACAGGCTCATAATGAATATGATGAGATGGATCATGAATATATTTCCGCAACATTGAGACATGGAAGACATTGTGGATGTGCGAGTACTGTGGTGGTAGTGCAATGCGGTAGGCTACCTCGCCTACTCTATCCAATATCTCAAAAGGACCAATATATCTTGGACTAAGTTTTCCTTTTCGTCCAAATCTCAATACACCACGGGTCGGAGAAATCTTGAGGAAGACATGATCACCAACTGCAAATTCTAGTTCTCTACGACGGTTATCTGCATAACTCTTTTGTCTACTTTGAGCAACTAAGAGCCTTTTCTTAATTAGATCAATCTTATCTGCACACTTCTGCACGAGTTCCGATCCGAGCAGTCTTCTTTCACCAACCTCGCTCCAACAAAGAGGAGATCTGCATGGTCTTCCATAGAGAGCTTCATACGGAGCCATTCCGATGCTAGCCTGATAACTGTTGTTATAAGCAAACTCAATGAGCGGAAGATTCTCATCCCAACTTCGAGCATAATCCAAAGAACATGCTCTAAGCATATCCTCGAGAACTTGAATAGTTCTTTCGGATTGACCGTCTGTCTGAGGATGGAATGCAGTACTAAACTTCAGCTTTGTCCCGAAAGCCTCCTGAAGTTTTTTCCAAAATCTTCCTGTGAATCTTGGATCTCGGTCAGAAACAATAGAGACAGGTATACCATGGAACTTCACGATATTATTCATGTATAAATTTGCTAAGCTTGCAACGGACTCCTTTTTCTTCATTGGCAAGAAATGAGCAGACTTCGTCAATCTGTCCACGATCACCCATATGGCATCATAATTGGTTGCATCGGTTTTCGGAAGACCCATCACAAAGTCCATAGTGATGTGTTCCCATTTCCATTCCGGAACCTCCAACTGCTCCAAAAGCCCGGCTGGTCTTTGATGTTCAGCCTTAATTTGCTGACACACCAAACAACGAGAAATAAACTCTGCAATTTCCTTCTTCATATTTTTCCACCAAAAATTCCGTTGGAGATCCTTATACATTTTTGTGCTTCTTGGATGCACAGAAAAATTAGAACGATGAGCTTCATCCAGAATCTCTTGCTTCAACTCTGCCTGAGAAGGAACCCATAAGCGATTCCTGAATCTGATGCCACCATCAGGAGCAATGAAGAATTCTGAACTCTCTCCTTGACTCTTCTCAGCTAAAATATGGTACTCAGGATCTTCTTTCTGAGCTCTCAATATTTTCTCTACTATCACCGAATGAATCTGGATGCTAGATAAGATAATCTTGTCTCCTTCCTTGAAAGGATTCCAAGAAACAAAGTCATCAATCAACTTCCACTTTTTGATCATCAAGCTAGCCGATAAGGCGTATCCCTTTCGGCTCAAAGCATCAGCCACCGCATTCGCTTTACCTGGATGGTAAGCAATGGAGAAATCATAGTCTTTAAGAAATTCCATCCATCTTCTTTGCCGCATATTCAAATCTTTTTGAGAAAAGATGTACTTGAGGCTTTTATGGTCAGAGAAGACCTCAAATTTCTCACCATAAAGATAGTGACGCCAGATCTTCAATGCAAACACCACAGCGGCAAGTTCTAGATCATGCGTAGGATAGTTCCTTTCATGAATCTTTAGCTGCCTCGAAGCATAAGCTACAACTTTTTCATTCTGCATCAACACACAACCCAAGCCATTCAAGCATGCATCGGTGTAGATGACAAAACCTCCATTACCTGATGGTAATGTCAAGACAGGAGCGGTGGTCAACCTTCTCTTCAATTCTTGAAAGCTGTGCTCACATGCAGAAGACCATTCAAATTTTATCCCTTTCCTGGTCAACTCGGTCAGGGGAAGTGAAATTTTTGAGAAATCACGAATGAATCTACGATAATATCCTGCTAAGCCGAGAAAGCTTCTGATTTCTGTCACACTCTGCGGTTGCTTCCATTCTGCGACAGCCTCAACTTTGGCTGGATCTACAGAAATCCCATCCTTGGAAATAATGTGCCCAAGGAACATGATCTTTTCTAACCAGAATTCACACTTGGAGAATTTAGCATAGAGTCGATTCTGCCTCAGTGTCTCCAATACGATTCTCAAGTGCTCCTCATGTTGCTCAACACTCTGAGAATAAACAAGAATATCATCCACAAAAACAATGACAAAGTGATCTAAGAATGGTCGAAAGACCCGATTCATTAGATCCATAAAAGCGGCAGGAGCATTAGTCAATCCGAATGGCATCACACAGAACTCGTAATGCCCATAGCGTGTTCGGAAAGCAGTCTTTGAGATATCTTCCTCTCGAATCCTCAATTGATGATAGCCAGATCGTAAATCAATCTTCGAGAAGATCTTTGCTGATTGGAGCTGATCAAATAAATCATCTATCCGTGGTAACGGATATTTATTCTTCACAGTCACCTGATTCAGCATTCGATAATCAATGCATAAGCGGAGAGATCCATCCTTCTTTCTAACAAATAAAACAGGTGCACCCCATGGTGACACACTAGGCCTGATAAATCCCAAATCAAGCAACTCTTCAAGTTGCTTCTTTAATTCAGCCAATTCAGCAGGAGCCATACGATATGGTGCCTTGGATATTGGTGAAGTTCCGGGAACGAGCTCAATAGTGAAATCAATCTCCCGCTGAGGTGGAGGTCCAGGCAATTCTTCTGGAAAGACATCGGGAAACTCCCGAACAATGTTGAGATCAGACAATGATATGGTTGATGGCTCAACCTTTATAATGCTGGCAAGATAGGCTTCTTGTCCTTTCAAGATCATGCGGTGTGCCTTCATAGCAGAAATAATGCACTGCTCAGAGACGGCACCACGCCCTTTAATAACGATCCCAGGGAACTGATGGCTTGCAACGATCACCCTTTTCTTACAGCAATCAATAATACAATGATATCGGGAAAGCCAATCCATCCCAAGGATGATGTCAAAGTCTGTCATTTTCATGACGATGAGGTCACTTGGAAACTCGTGACCTTCACATATCAATGGAGCATCTTGAATAAACTCCAGTGATTTTACATTTCCCCCAGTTGGTGTGACAACCATCAAATCAATATCTAAAAGTTTTGGTTTGGTATCCATGCTTTTTACTAGTGCCTCAGAAATAAAGCTATGTGTAGCACCAGTATCAAAAAGAATCTTTGCATGCAAATTATCAATAAGAAGGGTACCTTCGATGACCTTGTCTTCCTTAGCGGCATCATCTCCAGTGGTAAGAGCATAAACTCGAGCCGGAACCTTTGGCCTTTGATCTTGTCCTTGAGCTGCAGGCTGCTTCCTAGGCTTCGGACAATCACGAACAAAGTGTCCTTTCTCTCCACAGTTCAGACACTGGCCATTCTTGAGATAGCATTCTCCAGGATGGAAACGATGACAGAAAGAGCATTCAGGAATTCTGCTATTTTGCCCCGGCTTGGAGGCTTGCTTCTGCTTCTGAGAATTTTTGAAATTTTTGTTCCTCCCGAATCGATTATTCCGATCATTGCGCGGCTTCTCCTCCTTTCTTCGCAAAAAATCTCGCTCCATAGTTGTGGCACTGGCTAGAGCATCCTCCATAGTCTTCGGCATGCTGGAAAGAACCTTCGATCTTAAAGCAGGATGAAGTCCCTCAATGAACTTCTGGGTCATCCGATACTCATCTGGACATAAGTGTGGAGCATACTTCAGTAAGCGATGAAACTTGTTGTTATATTCAGCAACATTCAGATCTCCTTGCTTCAGATTAATAAACTCTTGCTCCTTGATCAACTGCAAGTGTATCGGAATATAGTGCTCACGGAAGAGTTTAACAAACTCATCCCACAGAATAATCTCTCCTTTTTCAAACTTTCGCAACTGGCAACTGGTCCACCAGTCCTTAGCAGGACCCTTCAGTTGATGAGTAGCGAAGGAGACCTTGCTATGATCCGGACATCTGATTGCATCAAACAATTTTTCTGTCTCCTCCAGCCATCGGTCTGCTACTTCAGCATCCACTATACCGTCAAAGGTAGGCGGGTTCACCTTTAAGAATCTCTCAAAGGTGACATCATCACGGCGCTCCTCACGAAGATGCCTTTCTTTTTCAAGACGCCTCTCGCGACGTCTCTGATCCCTATCCTTGCTCTGGTGGTGATCAGCTTGATCACGAATCAGCTGGGAGAGCTCCTCGACCGTCTTCATTAATTTGGCATTCTGGGCTGCCAAATCCATGGAGCGACGACTCCTCTTACGGTTCGACATGGTCAGCATCTACGAATAGCGACGATCAATTAGTCAGCTATTCCAAACAAAATCTATAAATATTATAAGTCATCCTAAAATTGGAAAATATTCCTTTAATCTTCCATTTGGCTCTGATACCACGTTGTCACGTCCCGGACCTCGAAACATGGGAAAAATTGCGGAAGCATCCCAAAAACGATAAAATTTTTTTTTCGAGTCCAGGAGCGAGACAAAATTCAATAATCCATAAATAACCTTCAGAGTGCCATACATAATGGAAGAATAAAGGAACATAACCAATAAATAAAAGACTTATCAAGTCTGAACTACACAATAAAACTAAATAAGTCCATCCGTAGAATGACTCAAGAGGATAGGAAATATCAAAGACTCTTCAATCCAGCCAACGACGAACCTCGTGCTTCCTTCTAAGCTGTAAGGTTGTAATTCAATATTAGTCAAACGAATTTGACTAAGTATGCACCAATAATTTATGAGACATACCATCATAATTATATACAAAAAATTACGATGACAATCCATAAAAAAAAAGACTATAAATCAATACACAATGAACTATAAAAGATTTTTTTTCATGTATGCCCTCATTATGAGATAACAATGACAATTCAATCAATATCACAAATTTTGTGACAATAATATCAAAATCCATATTAAATATATATCAATCCCATCTGCCAACACCGGGCAGCCCGAGCTTGGATAGAAGCCACCCCGTTCCCTTAAATCAAAAATTTTTAAACTAAAACAAATATCAACACGAGGCCTCCTATCCAAACCCCAATTCAATGGACATCAGTACTGAGTCAACCGCCGTAGCGGAAATTGTTTGGAAGTAGTGTAGGATTACCCGCCTACAACGGTCAATTGGCGGATTTAACCGTCCGCGCGGCACCCGGCCAGGTCAAAGCCTCTAATGGGCTAACAATGAACAATGTCTACTCCCTCACAATGATGGTGCCAAAAACAATAATTAATTTAAAAAAAATATTTGGACAAATAAAATTGCAATTTAGTCTATACAAAAAAAATGTATCTATCTCTGTAATATTTAACAACTAACCATAGATCAGAATGAAGGTTAACAACTTAGCATCTAATTACATAAGGTTGCAACATATAGATATAATTAAAGCAGTTTAATGAGATATAAAAAAAAAGTAGCATCGCAACGGCTAATAAAATCGAATGTGGGGTATAAATAACAATGGTTTGCGACATAATTTAATGTACATACCTCTCTTTTTTTTCTTTCAAAACGATAGGGATAGATCGCTATGTTTCCCCGTGGATGGAAATCAGTTACCACCTAAGTAAAAGAGATGGTAGTCAATGTCACACGTAATCCGTAATACATCGCCTCATAATATCCGAAATCCCAACAATCGCAATACCCCCTTTTTGTAAATATAATCATCCAATTATTGTGATTGCTATATATTTTTTATAGATATAGATATCAATGCGAGTATCTACGGATATCAACCCATATTTTTTGTGGTAAACTCGCATGCATATGCCAATTAAGTATAACGTAGATTTAATAGTTGCTTGGATAACATATGTATCCATATATATTTTCATATTGTAGTTTGTATAAGGAATATCATGATAATATATAATCGTTATTGTTATTATCTAAAAGAAACTTGACATATATTAGGCAGAGTTGTACAAGAGTTTCAATAAGAGTTGATTTTCTGAATTCAAGATACTATATTGGCATGCTATAGTCTTATTAACGCTAAACCTATAATCAAATGACGTTAGAAAAAAATCCGATGACCGTAGAACTCATGTTTTTTTTTGAAGAACATCCCAGTTAACCTTTTTATCTTAATATCATAATTTATTTTTTTTTTGAACGGCAAAACATGTATGCCGTTTTGCTTATCTCTTTCTTTCTTTACAAAACACCCCATAAAAAAGTTACAAAAGCTCTTAGGCGGCACTGCGAATGTTGAGAAACAAGACTCACGTTTGTCATCATAGATTTCGTGTTCATTTCATGCTAAAATGATATGAATAAAACGAAAACTTTGAGCTTTAGCAAGACAAGTCGCGAAAAGATAAAACAAGACTTTTGCTATGAAAACAGTCTTACAATATATGAGATGGTGAAGATTGTGATTCGTGGATCATGGACAAAAACAAAACCAAATGGGTAAAAAAACGGATTGTAGTGAATCATGTTCTATCGAATTCTAGAAGACGTCTTCTTACTGATGTCAGGGCAAAAAGACTGCGATTTCCACGACAACCACCAACAAAAGGAAACAAATAAAGCAAGAAATAACAAAACAAACACAATCTTAAACCCCAAAAAAGTGTATAATCATCCTATGGGTTCGATGCATACCTCAAGGTGTCAATTAACTAGCCACGAAGACGCCTTGACTTCGCCAAACCCAATCGATGCCTCTACTTCAACTTGGTTCCAATCTTGCTGGATTGGAGCCGAGATCGACGGAAGGAGCACCGTCGTCAAGCCTTCCCTCTCTACAACTTCTCGTCCCTCTCAGCCGAAATCTCACGGGAATTTTAATCCCCTTCGTTGAGATTTAAAAAGAGGATTTTTAAACTAATTCTAAATATTATCCACTTACGATTGGATAGTTTTCCTCCAGGATTTCCGTTTTTTTTTATTGTTATCTCTTTTGTTTTGTCGTTACATGTGTTTGCCTTTGCTTTATTACAATTGATTTTTTTTTAATGATTTGACATGGTCAATCCTCATTCAATTCCCTTTTTAAACGGTAGGGAAGTTATGCCTTTAATAATTTTTTTTTAATTAATTTTTTTCACATAACCCCCTACTTAAAAAATGATGTTACAACTTCAGTTCAAAGTCCGGAGAAGAGGCTGCTGGGAGGAACTCAAATTCGAAAGACGTCAATTAAAGCAAAAAAATTACTTTCATGACTCCAAAACCCTGTCTGCTAATGCATGGATCAAGCATTTTAGGTCTCCTACCTTAGGTAAAAGGATCGAATTTATCTTTCTTGTCTGCGTGACCTTGAAATTCACTTGATTGTTCTGTTTAGCCAGGAAGTCGGAGGGAGGAAAGAACCTGTGACGGGATGAAAACCGACACAAAGCAGCATCCAGTCCATCTGAATCCTTATGTAGAGCAATCTGCGGGTAATTGTACAGGTAATGCAAGGCTCCAACTTGCTAATATCATCGCATATTTTGGTGAAACTTCTCACTGTGTTCTTTGCAAATCTCTCCCTTGAGCTCACTTTTACTATGAATTATATCTTGTAATGGCATCATGAAATTTAGGAGTGACTTCTAGACTAGCCAAGTAGGAGGGAGAAGTTGAGGTGATGATGATGAGAGAGAGAGTTGTTTGCTCCTTATTGACATCATCAGTATTGGGATTGTTGGCTATGTGGCTTGTGACAACAAGATGTTTGCTCCATCGCGACCTCCCTATAAGACGAACTTAGGGACTCTTAAAGTAATCGCGTGATAGGGAGGTCATGTTGTGTATAAATGGAACCAAGATGGAGTATACGGAACGAAAGCGCATCGGTGAAAAACTAAGAGATGTGATAAAGGCAAAGCTCCAAACACATTGCATTCTGATAAAGGATGCTTTTAACTACGTGTGCTTGGTCTTTTATCGGGATATTGGAGTTTATAGAGATGTCAGTTAACTCAATGCAAGGTTGCAACAAGAAGGGCATCTTTTAAGAATTATAGGTCAGCACATAGCTGCCATAATATTGGCATTGCTTTATGGCAATGATATTGAGTGTTGGGCATTTAGTTATAGATATATGACATACTTTTAAGTATAAAAGAATGTCTGCAGTTGAGATAGACATGTTAAGGTGAATGTGTAGCAATGCATAGGATGTAAATTACAATGAGATGTTTGATTGTTGTTGTCGTCGTCTGTTTGTTTTGTCTCTAAATAAATCTGGTTTGACATAGCAGTTCCATTTTGCTTGTTATTAGGTGCTCCAAGTGGGGTTCAGGTGTTTTCACTGGGGGCTCGAAGACTATGGGCCTGTTTGGTAGAGGAATAAGGATCGGGATAAGCCCTTAATCCCCTCTTCACTTATTCCTCCTTGTACACCCCCTTATTTTCCTTCCTTTCTTCCCCTCTTCTCTTATTCCTTCTTATCAACTTCCTAATTCTCCTTCCCCTCTTTCCTTATTCCTCCTTATCCATTAACTTATATAACCCTTGTTCCTTATCCTGCATGTGCCAACCGAACGGAGAATAGTACTTACCTATCTTTATTCCACCTTATACCCCTCTTTTTTGTGGAATGTGCTATATCAAAACCTCATTGGCATGTTCTAATTGGGCTGGGCATTTGTTTTAGAATGGTGATCGCCTCTTCAATATCTGCATGACAGTATGTTCTGGTTTAGTTTGGTCATTTATCTGAGAATGGTGACTGCATCTTTAGTTGATGTGAATGACCAAACGTTGTATATTTATAAGGTGCAAGAACCTTGATTATTTATATAAGGTGCACGATCCTCTATTTTCTCTTGCCAAATGGTTGAACTGTTATTTAGTGGCTATGTTGGCTCATAAGTTGGATTATTTATCTATTCTCCTAGAGCTATCAGATCAGAACTTTGTATATGATGATGTCAAAGAAGATAACAAGGCCGGTAAAGCATGCAGGAAGAAGAGAATGTGGAAATTCGTTTCGGATCAGGTGAACTTGTTTCCCTTGAACCTTTTTTGTGCCAAAAGATAGAACTTAATACTGTAGTTAGTCTTCCTTAATTCGCCGGTCTTCTTGAATTTGGACAGGAGGTCCCGCATGGAAAATCATCAGTCCGTTCTCAAATAATTGAGAACTGCGTGTCTTCTGGAAAGGAAGGGGCTCATCTCAGTGGCCATAATTGCAGAATCTGAAGTTGATGTCCAACCCTTCCTGACATCTTTTGATAACCAGATTATCATGATAAAAGTTGCGTAAAATTGAGGAGCGCGGGTTACCGAATGTACATAAGATCAGATTAAAGTGAATGCAAAGTACCTGGTTGCTTCGCCTTTAGATGATGAAGATTGATCCTCCACATCTTATTTTTGTTTTCTTTAGTGTCCTCTAGCAACACTGTCGTTGTATGTTTGGTTTGATTCCACAAAGTTTGTAGTGAGTTTTACAAGACTTTGCTTTCAACCACAAGAAATTGATTTATATGGAAAACCTTTCCACTGAAGAGACTAATGATACTGAAATCTATGTTATGGTTATAGTAACGATTGCAAGATAAATGTTGTCTATAAAAAGTAATGTTCCTGGAAGGATTTTATTTAACTATGCTAATTTCACTAAATACAACTTGAATGAATGCATGAGATCCACTCCTAGTTAGGATTAGGTTAGTTGATCTCATCAGATCGAAATATTTTTATTTTGTTGAGACTTTATAACAAATTTGAAATAGAATTACAAGCCTTCAAGTGAAGGGAGATTATATCTCACTTATCACAGAAAACATCGAAAACAAATGAATTTATATCCATAAAACATGTCATGGGAGGACAACGAATAGAAAAATGAAATCGCAATACCATATGGTTTATATCGATTCTATATTGTTTCATGTGTAATGAGATATCATATTCCACCTTTTGAAACTTGAATCATAACCTAGTTAGCCCTAGATTCGATTTTGAATCCAATTTACAAATTTAGTTTTTGATCTTTGGAAATCTAATTTAAAAAATCAACTCTTGTGTCAATTCTTCACTTGAGAAGATGTCACAAACCAGTTGAATATCACATTGTGCAACAAATGTTGGCACTTGGCAATATTGATTGGGATGTGTATCCATGTTATAATATTTTAACTAGGTAGCATACGCGCGCTTCGCGATGGGATCAAACGGCAACGACAAATTTTAATAAATGCTACCAAGTTTAATGGTAAATAAATCTAATAATGAAATTAGTAAAAATGTATGTTATAGATGTTGATTTTTAAAATAGAATTGTATATGTATACTTTAAGTGATTATTTTGGGAAGCAAATAATGGGTGCACGAAAAAATTATAAGAGAAAAATTCATATAACTTGTATATTTATAAACTAGAGGGTTGATCCTATGAGAGCCAAAACCTATGAGAGTATGAGAGCAGTGCTGGATCACTAGATTCATCCTGGAGAGAGAAAGCTATTATGTTAACGTATTTATATGTTTGATTAAGAATGTTAAATAGATTTTACTAAAAAAGTTAATGTATTAAATTATTATTTGAATTTATACTTTTATTGAAATTATTATAGTAAAAATATTCATTTTTTCTTGATATATTGTATATATTCAATATTAGCTTTAATTAAGTTATTATTTATATAGTAATTAATCGATCCATGATTGTCAAAATATACTTTAGTAATCCATAGATATATAAAATGTATAAGAAATAATATGAAAAGATTCCAAATCCAATTGATTGATGGATATAATTAAAATGAAATGAAATCTAATATGTATATGTCACTCTAATTTACAAAAGATGAAGAAAAAATAAGTTATGTATGTATTACATTTCAAAATTTTTACAATTATATAATTTTATATTATTTTAAAAAATATTAATTGATAAACTATTGATATAAGTTTAACTCTGTCATTATCATATTCATAAGTTAATTTTTATTTTTATTATTTATTGAATTATTTGTATTACATAATAACTTAAGCATAAATTGAAATTATTTTTAAATTATATTTTTAATTACTTTACTATGAGATTTATATCTATAAATTTAAGTTTGTTTAAATTACTTTTTTAGTCAGTATGGTATTTCACAATTAAGTTTGTTTTACGTTATTTTTTAATTAGTATTGTATTTCACAATTTTAACACGACATATAAGTATAATTTATTTTAGTACAATGATAAAATATCTACATGGGTTTTTACCCACATTGATTACAAATTTTGAATTTGAATAAACTACTAAGTTTGGAAAAAATGTAACTTTGAAATAATGGAGAGAGAAAGAGGGGAGAGTGGGTAAAAAAGAGATAGAAAGTGATGTATTTGTTTTAGTACAATAATAAAATATCTACATGAGATTTTACCTATATTGATTACAAAATCTAAATTCCAATAAATTATTAAGTTCAAAAAAATTGCAACTCTGAAAAATAGAGAGAGAAAGATGAGAGAGTTGGTAAAAAAGGAGAGATAAAAATTGACGTGTATTTTCTTAATATGATAATATTTATTTCTATAAAATTTGATTTTTTATTAAAAATAAAATAATTTTTTTGGTTTAATTATATTTATATAATATATTTAAAAAATGAAACTCAATACATGCATGTCACTCTTTTTAAAAAAAGTGTAAGAAAAATCATATAACTTGTATATTTATAAACTATTATGTAAACATATTTATATATTTGATTGAAAATTTAAAATAGATTTTACTAAATAATTAATGGATTAAATTATTATTTAAATTTATACTTTAATTGAAATCATTATGATAAAAATATTAATTATTTTTTCTTAATATAGTTTATATATTCGATATTAGTTTTAATTAATTATTATTTATACCGTAAATAATCATCTATGATTGCAAAATATACTTTAGTAATCCGTAGACATATAAAATGTATAAGAAATAGTGTGAAAAGATTTCAAATCCATTCTATTGATGGATATAATTAAAATGAAATATAATATTTATATGTTACCCTAATTTTAAAAAAAGATGAGGGGAAAATAAGTTATGTATGTATTACATTAAAAAAATACTATTATTAAATTTTAGATTATTTTTAAAAATTTTATTAATAAAATATTGATATAAGTATAATTTTATCATTATCATATTCATAAGTTAATTTTTTATTATTTATTGAAATATTTGTATTACATAATAACTTAAACATCAATTGAAAATTATTTTCAAATTTTATTTTTTATTGCTTCATTATAAGATTTTTATATGCAGATTTAAGTTTGATTTAAATTATTTTTTAATTAATATTGTATTTCACAATTAATTTTGTTTTAAACTATTTTTAAATTATTACTGTATTTCACAATTTTTACATCACATATAAATTTGATTTAATTTTAATACAATAATAAATTATATATGAGTTTTTACTCGCATTGATATAAAATCTTAATTTGATAAATTGTTAAGTTTGTAAAAAAAAAACTTTATATGGGATTTCAATTTTTAATTTAATAAATATAATTGATATATATATTAATATAATAAATATAAAGAAAATTATGATATTTGAATTTTAAATTAAATACATATTTTAGAGGATAGAGAAAAGATGAGAAAGGGAGAGAGAGTGCGTGGAGAGAGGGAGAAAGAGGGAGAGAGGGGAGGAGTTAGAGGAGAGAAAGAAAAGATGAGAGAGGGGGAGAGAGATGGGTGCGTTTGAGAGAGAGAGAGAGGGAAGAAATGGAGAGGAGAGAGAGGGAGAGAGTGAGTGGAGAGAGCGGGAGAGAGAGAAAGAGGGAGAGAGTGGTCGAGAGAGGGGGAGAGTTAGTGAAGAGAGAAAGAGAGAGAGAAAGAGTGGAGAGAGGGGAGCGAGAAGGAGAGGTATGTTCCATATTAATTTTAATTAAGTTATTATTTATACTGTAAATAATCAATCTATGATTGCCAAAATATATTTTAGTAATCCATAGACATATAGAATGTATAAGAAATAATGTGAAAAGATTTCAAATCTATTCTATTGATAGTTATAATTAAAATGAAATATAAATTTTATATGTCACCCTAATTTAAAAAAAAAGATGAGAGGAAAATAAGTTATGTATGTACTACATTTAAAAAAATATATTATTAAATTTTATATTATTGTTTAAAATTTGTATTAATAAATTATTGATATAAGTATAATTTTATCATTATCACATTCATAAGTTAATTTTTATTTTTATTATTTATTGAATTATTTGTATTACATAATAACTTAAACATCAATTGAAAATTATTTTCAAATTACATTTTTTATTGCTTTATTATAAGATTTATATATGCAAAATTAAGTTTTATTTAAATTATTTTTAATTAATATTGTATTCCACAATTAATTTTATTTTAAAGTGTTTTTAAATTATTATTGTATTTCACAATTTTTACATCACATATAAATATGATTTAATTTTAGTATAATAATAAAATATATATGTGTTTTTACTCACATTGATTATAAAATCTGAATTTGAATACTAAGTTTGAAAAAAATAAAAATTTATATTAGATTTAAAATTTTTATTTTAATAAATATAATTGATATATATATATTAATATAATAAATATAAAGAAAAATATGGTATTTGTAATTTTAAATTTAACAAATATATTAGAGAAGAGAGAAAAAGATGAGAAAGGAGAGAGGGAGAGAGTGAGTGAGTGGAGAGGGGAGAAAGAGGGAGAGAGGGGAGGAGTTAGAGGGGAGAGAGAGAGAGAGAGAAAAGATGAGATAGGGGGAGACAGATAGGTGCATTAGAGAGAGGAGAAATAGAGAGAAGAGAGGGGGAGAGAGAGTGGGTGGAGAGAGAGAGGAGAAAGAGAGAGTGGTCGAGAGAGGGGGAGAGTGGGTGGAGAGAGAGGGAGGGAGGGAGAGAGAGTGGAGAGAATGAGAGAGGCGCACGGGGAGAGCCTGCTCGAATGACCCGTCTATCCACGTGGCATTGCATAAGCAAAACAGATGTTGAATGGAGGGAGAAATTTGGGAAAACCCAGCTTTAGTATCTTTAATAGATATTAGATTGAATATAATATTAAAGACTGCATAGAAGTTGCTATTAATATGTAGAACATTGAACACTATCTTTGACTAATCCATACTCTTTTAAATTGATCTCCTGACCATTTGGAATTTAATTATGTCTGTTGAACTGATATTTAATCTAATTAAATAACTATTATTACGAGGATACACTAAAGTCTATCTCTTTTTTCCATTCCCTCATAATTGAAGTGTCATTGATTATATTTTTCACGATAATAACAACTTCAAGTACACTCATGTATTATTTATGCTTGAAAACTTAGATATCCAAAGTGTGTGTCTTCACATTTTCCTCTCCTTCCAAGATTAAATAGAAGATATCTCATTTGACCATAAGGGAATAATGTCAATTATATACTTTTGAAAACTCTATAGTCCTAAATTCACATCATTAGTGAGCTCCATTTATTTTTGCTATATAAATATGTATCATTCTTTGAGGGATCATATAACTCATGTTCCCTTGTATATACACTAGTTCACATGTATATAGTCCTTAGTAAGGCAATAAACGTACTAGTTAGCTAACTCCGCGCGCATGTGCATACATAGACTTGCTGAAGATGTGAATTTCGGTGTGTTCATAAAAATCAAGATATTCAGATAATTGTTTTTCAACTACAAGCCAAGAGATATTAAAATATGCATAGGATAAGTAGAGGATTGATCCGCATGGACTCGGACATTTTTACGCGAATTATTATTCTATTTACAAAGGTATTTTCGATTTTATTAACTCAAATCGAGTCCTATTTTTCTTTTTATTTTCGATAAGAACAGCATAAGAATTTTCTGTGAATTTTTTGAAAATTTTTTCCTATTTTTGGTGATTTTTTGAAGTGCCAGAGGTACTTGTGTAATTTCAAAGAAACCTAGGGGCTTGAATGCAAATAAATAAAAAAACTAAGGACTTGATTGCAATTAAATAAAAATATTAGATAGAAGTGAAAATTTTCAATTAAAAAATTGCTTAATGGGTAATTATAGGAAAAGGAATATCTTTAGGAAAATTACAATAGAGTCCCTGAGGACTGAAATGTAAATAACCGAACTTGGATATAAAAAAGTGCAAATAACAAAATATAAAATTCGTAATTAGGAAAATTGCAGAGAATAAATTTAGAAGTGTTTAAAAAATACATTTAGGTCCAAAATAATTAGAAAAACTTGAAGAAAATTGAAATTACGAAGGGGTCCCTGGGACCCCTTCTTCCTTGAGTTGTGCTCGGCGACAATGGCGACAAGGAGGGCGTGCAGAGGGGCGGTGAGGTGTAGCGGTGCTCGGTGGAGGCGAAGGACAACAAAGGGGCGACAGAGTGATGGGTTCTCCCCATGGGCTCCTCCTCTTGGTCCTTTTATCGTCGTCGAGTCGGCTTGCGGGAGGAGGCAGAGAGGTGGAAGGAGAAGGGGAGGGGTCGTTGGCTTGGGTCGATGGCCAATGGCCTCGCTGGTGGTGCGCGCAAAGAGGAGAAGGGGAGGGGTGGCATGCTTGCATGGGAAGAAGATGGAGGGGTTAACGTCATGCTGACATCAACATCCTCTTTTTATTTTTATTTTTTTAAATGTCAACATCAGCCGACGTCAGCTATTTTGTCTTCTGGTATTTTTCCCTCTTTTTTTCAAATAAAGATGAAAGAGGATGAAAGCCCCACTTGGGCCTCTTCCAAAACAAATTTGGAAAAAAATAAAATTGTTAGATACTTTAACATGGGCTTGGAACCCATGTTCAAAAATAAGAATGGAATTATTTTTTTAATTTCTTTTGCAATGAATAATGTGCAAACTTTATATGAATTTCGATACAATGAATATGAAAATTATGAAATGAAAATTATGCATTAAATTAAGAAAAAATGTAATTAATTACACATGCTTTTTGCTCAAAATGTATAAAAATATGATAAATCACCGATTTATCATGCCCGCATACTTAACTTTTGCTAGTCTCGAGCAAAAGAATGATATGCAAAGAGAAATAGAAAATGATGTAGAGAAGGTGCACAGAGGGTTTACAACAGACACATCCACAATGTCATGAAATTTTAAGACACGTCTGAACAAATAACAAACAAAGACTGAGTCGACCTCTAGATTAATAATGTATTCAGACTTGTAACACTCGGATTTAAAACTGAATCCGACCTGATTAGGGTCTATATGATCTGATAAAACTATCAATCAGTATTAAATGATCTGAATCGATCTATAGATCGTAAATCAATCTTTATTTGGAATCAATCAACCAAAAATCGATGGCATCGTAAATGTGTCATCGGAAAAGCCGTGATGCGATCGGAATCACAAAAATAATTTGAGACCAACATAAAATTTATTTTGATAAAATAAAACTAACAGAATCGATTGTTCGTCAATCAGAGATCGTTTGACCCATTTAAATTATGAAATTTAATCACAAATCAAAATCATATTTCCTCAATTCTTGAATCATCTTAGATAAGAAGTATACATTTTGATCTTCATTTAGAGACGATCAAAATAAGCTATTATTCATCTAAATCAGATATTCAGGGTAGAAATGGGTATAACTTTGGTATTTCACATAAAGTTAGAGATAAAGATTTAAAAAAATATAATACAAAAGTCAAAAAACCGAGCATAACACACCTCACCCCCTCTTTTTCCCTCCACTTGGCAACACTAAAACCCTTTCCCCTTTCCTTATAAACATCACCCAAGTCCCCCCTCTCCTTTTCCCTCATAATTTCCCCCAAATTCTCTCCTTTCTCTCCACTGAAGGAGCCATCTCTAGCCCTTCTCTCCAAGCAGTTGTATTCTGCCATCTACTGTTGTTACAACAGCTGGTGCTGCTACAGCAGCTGCTTCTGCCGATATCCGAGCAACCATTGTTGCTGTGCTGCTCCAAATAGCTCAATTGATGTGCTTCCAAGCTGCAGCACCTGCTGCCATGTCCTTGGAGCTGTTGTTGCTGCATACAAGTTGCTGCCCAACAACTCTCAAAGGTGCTACATCTTGCTGCTACTGCATGCAAGATCAATTTCTTCCACATTAAAAGATCCAAGAGGTATAATCAAGCTCCCTTCTCTTGCTGCCATTTGTATTATTTTTTAGACCTCTTGATTGCTCTTGAATTCATGTTCTAAAGATTGAAGTTTTGAGGTTTTTGCATGCAATTGTTCC
Organism: Ottelia alismoides; assembly: GCA_037367405.1. Taxonomy (NCBI): domain Eukaryota; kingdom Viridiplantae; phylum Streptophyta; class Magnoliopsida; order Alismatales; family Hydrocharitaceae; genus Ottelia; species Ottelia alismoides. The sequence continues at coordinate 302,324 of JAZKJV010000882.1, forward strand.
TAAATTTAGATCTATAAATTTTGCTCCAGAATTCATGTTTAAAATTGAAAGAATTGGGAGCGATTTGCATGTAATTAGATCTAAAATTTAGACCATTGTTAAGCTATCATATGTTCTGATTTCATGTTTAAAGTTGAAAGAATTGGAAGCGATTTGCATGTAATTAGACCTAAAATTCATACCACTATTAAGCTACCATATGCTCCTAATTTCATGTTTTTAATTGAAAGAATTGGGAGTGATTTTCATGTAATTAGACCTAAAATTTAGACCACTGTAAAGCTATCATACGCTCTTGATTTCATGTTTAAAATTAAAAGATTTGAGGGTTATTAGCGTGCAATTAGACTCAATTTCATACCACTATATGCTACAGATTTCATGCTTGAAAGAGGAGTAACTGGGGATATTTTGCATGCAATGAATTCTAAAATTAGACCATTATTTAGGCTACAGATTTCATGATAAATATGATGAAAGGTTGAGATTTTTGCATGCAATTATAGCCTAATTTCAGACCTAAGAATATGCTCCAGTTTCATGCTTTTAGAAATTTAACATGAGGTGCTTTTGCATGATATTAACTCTGAATACAAACATATTAGAATGCTCTAGATTTCATATGTTTAAGATGGAAAGTTTAGGTGTTCTTGCATGTATTTGTGTCAAATTTCAGACCCAATAAATAGCTCAAGATCTCATGTATTTAAAAATAGAAAATTTGGGGGTTTTACATGGATCAATTCCTAATTTAGACCTATCATATAGCACCGGATTTATTGATTATAAGGATGAGAATTTAGGTGTTTTTACAAGTAATTGAGCCTAAATTCAGACCGACATTAGGCTCCGGATTTACGATTATAAAGATGAAAAGTTTAGGATTCTTGCATGAATTGGACTCTAAATCCAGATCAATTATTGATCCTTAAGTCTCATGATTTTAAAGAAGATGTTTTAAAAAACAAAATATTAGGATGTTGATACCTTTCTCTTAAAAGCTAACAAATAGTTGACCCATATGGAACCATTATCCAAGAATAGCAATTATAAAATATTTGAGTGTAAATGTCTAGGAGGTTTACCTATTCTTAAATAAATAACTAAGAAATGCTTAAATCAATCTTTGATAGCATGTGATCAATATTGATAAGTTGTGACAAACTACAAGGATCTGTAAAAATTAATTACACAAGACATTATAAAAGGAATGTGTAATCAAGTACGTCAGCATGATGATGAATTAGTGTTGAAAATTATTGGTGCCGGTCATGATGACCCTTACACCCTGACTTTGCGAGGGTGTGGTAATCCTCAACTAGGCGAGAGAAAGGAAGCTCAGTTAGGGCAGCAGTCTCCTAATGCACGGGTCTAGAATCCCAATATTTTCTATGATTTTTCACGAGCTCGCAGTTTTTACGCTTCTCTGGGATCCAGATGTTTTAGTTGACTAGTTCCGCTGACCTTGTTTTTGGTAGGGTGCCAAGGCTGGAGGATCCTTGATTTTTTTATGAGCTCATTTTGCCTGTATACCGATCGGGCCAGACTAGAGTGATTCACAACAATGATAAATGAAATAGTTTAGATCTCGATCTCTCATTCCATCATGATCTTATAATGAAACAAGGAAAGTAGTAAGTATTAATAGTTGAGGTGTGGTGAGTGAAGTTTGATAAATGGACATGTACATAATGACAATGTTACTTGTTGCTACATGTAATATTATATGGATATAAATGCAAATGTTCCGTTGTGACATGTGTTATGATGTGGATGGTTAAATGAAATGTGAATGTCATTCAGTCGTGAAAATTTTCCTCATTTTCGTAACTTGGTACTATCAATCATAAATTTATATGTGAGTGTTGTGTAAACGGGTAACTCGGATCCTGCGATCGTCACAGGACTCTTTTTTGATTCTAGTATTTGATTCGACAACCCTCGAATTCTATCAACTTTAGTCGGTTCCATCCTTAGGTCAAGTCAGATCATCCCGATAAATAGATATTCTCTTTAACCTTAAGTTGATTTTGAACTATGTGTGACTGTTATAGCTCTTCCCAATTTGCAAGACAAGTATACCGTACAACCTTAAGCAAGGTACCAGGAGATTCACAAAATCTAAAGCCTCTATTCTCTCCAAGTCTAAACTTATTCTCATTTCACATGAATCTGTCAGCAAAAGAAGATGGGTGCAGAATGTAGAGACCTTGGATTTTTTGGGGTCTCTGTAGACCGCTTTTGTCTGTTGCTCTCATTTTTCCTTTTTGCAGAGCATAACCCTGGGCCTCTTTGGCTATTTTTAAACTAGTAGCAACATTGGTTTTCTACTTGGCTTATTTGGTAGAGCTAATTTATTTGAGTAGATTTTTCTTTGGTAGATCTTTACTTTGCATTTGCATTTTTGGAACACGCATCCCTTATTGTGCCTTCTTTTTTATGGGATATTGTGGCGTTGTGTATCAAGATGTACATGTATAAAATGTATCTTTCAGATACATATACAAGGCAAGTTTGCTGACATACCCAAACTTATAGAAAATAAGGGTTCCTAAACTTAGATCATTGAATTTTGCTTACATGAGATTCAAAGTCACTCTCTACCCTTGCTAGAGATTAAAACAGTCCCTTGTACATGCAAACTAAGCTGAACTAAGTTGTAATGTGCAATTTGTTCAATAATCAATCAAGAGTAAACGAGTATTAAGGCTGCCAAGATGATCTATTTAGACACAACTGTTGGCCACCGTATAAAATTAGTGGAACTCAAGGAATTAAGTCTAAAACAGACCTGAAGAACCAGATGCTCAAGCCTAAAGAAATCCTCTGAAATTAAATGGATTATGGTCTACTTGGTCTAAGTCCAAAACTTGTAAAAACAAGACTTCAATCTCAAAATTAGGAGAAAAATATGAAAATATTTTTTTATTTTAAAAAAAACTTCTGTTTGTGTTTTTGAACAAAACAATAATTTAGGAATTTCTGTAAAAAAATAGGAGTTTTGGTTATATGCAAATATTTTCAGTATCTTTGTAAAACATGCAAAAAAAATGATGCAGAGATTTTTTTTGAAAAAATATGCTAAAATGATGGAACGTTTAGAAAATGTTGGAAAATAAAAAAATGAAAAAAATAATGCAATAAAAAGAAAAAAAATATTTTTTAGATTTTTTGAAAATAAAATCAATGTAAAATAATTCAATGCATGAAAAAAATGAGAGAGAAAAAATGATAAAAAAATGAAGTGCATGAAATGCGATGCATCTCATACTTAGATAGAGCCATGTCCCCATAGTGATAATAGAGTGGAAAAAAGGATATCCTGATTGAAGGGAATGCGGATGTAAGTGATGAAAGATACTCTCTTTTTTTAATCATTTTTAACTGATTTTTTGAAATTTCTTTCGTGGAGTTTCCCCCCATACTTATGTTAAACTACAATTTATGAGACATGAAGTGAAAAAAATGAAAGCTAGAGAAAATACATGAAAGATAATTGTGAGGTTTGTCCCATGATGTGCCAGTTTTAACGCCCCCAGTCGGGCTCCAGGGTTAGGAATACCATGTGTCTCGAGTGTGATCGACATCCGTGCTTGAAACCCAGCAATGAGGTACGCAGCTGGGGATGGTATAGTGAAAATGTGGAGAGATGGTAGATACAAATTGAAGGGAATATGACCTAGAAAACTCTAGGTATGAGTGTACAATCGTGGGTGTGAGTGAGGTATCATGGTTGATCCATAGCGATAGTATAAAATCTGAATCAAGTGAAACGAGATTCCTTGTGTGCCTTGCGGTTCAGTCGGGTAGAAAGGTGGGATGTAAGCCTTGAACAAATTGTGTCATTCACAATCATCTCCCTCTATGATGTCACTTTAATTATCCCATATGGTGTACTTTGTTAATTCCAAGTTAAAATTCATATCATGCCACTGGGAATCGTCGTCAATAAACTCGAAGGGTGGGAAGGAGGGCTCTTCCATATCCAAAATTGACTTGGTGTCAGAAGATGTGAGTTGAAAATAATACACCGAGTTAAATTTTCCGTCTTCCCATTCAAGGCTAGGGGTAGACACTCTTTCTTCGTCCCTAAGAGTCATCAGGGAGGACTTCCGACCTAAAGTAGGGGGTTGATGAGAAGGGGTGCACAACACTTAATCTCTCAATTTCTTCATTCATATAATCCATGAATTCATTGCGTGAATCATAATCAGTTTCATCTCTCTTCTAAGATTTTATCTCAGAAGTCGAATTCTCCCATGAACCAATATCGATTTATTCTTCGTCGAAATTATTCTCAATTTTATTTACAAACCCATCAATTATTCTAATAATCTCCAGCTCATAAATTCTATCATTTGACTCGTGAAGTTCATTCTGATTTATTGAAGTCGGGAATATCGAGATTATATCATTATGTTCTCTTTCAAAATCAAATCCCAACTGAAGATAGACCCCAAATCAAAATCCAAAATCCAAAATTGACCATTCCAAATCACATTGTGAATTCACATATTCAGAATCCTCAAAATGGTTTAAATTCACATGTTTTGTTTCTAGAATCACATTTTGAGCATCAGGAATGCTAAGAGAATCATTTGGTTCAAGATTAAAAAGAGTGGATGGGAATGCGATTGAGTTGAGAAATTCTTCTTCTATATTCTCAAAATTAACGTTATCAGATTGCAAAATTGTTCCTCGAGTTGGTCAAGAACACCTTATGTTACTTCAATCATGATTTCAAAAATACCCCAAATGCCTGTCTCTAATGATATCCTTGAATAATTCAGACAGTGTACTTGTGAGATGACATGATAGATTGTTATCTGATGAATGATGCTCCTTAAAAGTGGATGACTCTAGAAAACCAGGTGAGGGAAGGTCTAATTTTGGGGAAAATTCAGAGAGTTCCTCGGACAGTGGATCTGGTGTTAAGGAATTTTCTATGGAATTGGTCGATTTTGACTTTTGATCGAATAACTCTTTCCTTTTATGTTCCTAATCCTCTTGATATTTGTGTATTAGATCCATGATTTTATCAATCTCATTTTTAATTGATAATATGGTAGGAAGGTTGTAGGGGGTAGAAAATCGTTTTCTATCCTCCGTATGATTCGGTGCAATAGCCTGATTTAACTTCATTTTCCCATGCAATAAATTGAGGATAACTTGAATTCTTTCCATGAATAAGGGTTTTCAAGTACACACAAATACAAAACCAAATCGATTCACGAACACATGTGAGTTTCCGCAGAAGCAGTTATCTTCTCAAAAAAATAATTTATTATTCACGAAAATTCAAGAACACAAAAAGATTGACCTAAAATCTATTTGTAAATTTAAGGACATCCTGAATTCTTATGCTTAGTTGCATCCACTTTCAGCCGGTATGGGTGTAAGTTTACGGACCATAGAACGGCTGCCCATATTTATTGAGGACAATGCCAAATGCAGTGTCCTTTAATCACTCACTATGCTAAGGTTTCCCTCACTGACAAGTGGCTAAACGTTTTAAATTCAGTAGTCAAGAAACCTACGTAGGAGTTTTGGCTCTGACCTAAGGTTGGTTGGTTGTGCACGTGAAATTGTGTACAATGTGCAACACTTCAAGAACTTCATACTGCTTTCGATGAGCCACGTGGTGACTTTCCGAACTTATCGTATTTATGTGAGCAATAATTTGTGATCTTGTTTAATTAGTGAGCAGAGGGCGAGAGTCCACAGAGATGAATGCAGCAAGAGAACTTGATTTTATGATTTTTAGAACTTTTTAACCACATAAATGCAAGCACCTAAAATGCCTAAGTGTTTGGAATGATCATGCAACGCTTGTCGATTGTGATTCCAAAAAAAATTGCTTGAAGCCTCTAAATAAGAGATACTGAGAGAGAGAGAGCAGTCCTCTTTTTGTATTTTTTACTTGAAAAATAAATAAAATTAGTTTATAAAAAAATAAAAATTTTAAAATGCTAAAATAAATTGTGTAAAGTTGACGAGTCCCTGACAATGATGCCAAAATGAAGACGCGAATTTTGGTGCGCTAAGATGTGATTTTTAATGGTGTTGTGTGTACACAAAAAAATCAAGATATTTATATAAAAAATTTTCAACTACAAGCCAATAGATATTAAAATATGCATACGATAATTAGAGGATTGATCCATAGAGACTCAAAAATATTTTTACGTGAATTTTTATTTTTTTACAAAGTGATTAACTCAAATCGAGTCATGTTTTTCTTTTTGTTTCTGAAAGCTTAAAATGTGTCGAAACTTTATCATTAGGTTCTAGACATCATAAGGATCGTAGAAGAATTTTTCTGAGAATATTTCAGGTTTTTCTGCTATTTTTGGTGATTTTTGGAAGTGCTAGAGGCATTTGTGTAATTTCAAAGAAACCTAGGGGCTTGAATGCAAATAAACAAAAAAATAAGGACTTAATTGTAATTAAATAAAAGAGATTGGACATAAGTAAAATTTGCATTAAAAAAATCTTAATGGGTAACTTACGAGAAAATAAATAACTTTAAGAAAATTTCAATATAGTCCCTAGAGGACTGAAATGTAAATAATCGAACTTGTATAAAAAAGTGCAAATGTTACAGAATATAAAATTCAAAAGTGGGAAATACAATGAATAAATAATTTTTTTAAGAAATTACATTTAGGTCCCCAATAATTTAAAAAACTTGAAGAAAATCGAAATTATGAAGGGGTCCATGAGACCCCTTCTTCTTCCTTGAGTTGTGTTGGGCGACGATGGCGGCGAGGAGGGGTGAACGGAGGGCCAACGAGGTGGGTGGCGCTTGGTGGAGGTGAAGGACGGCAACGAGTGGCGAAGTGATGGGTTCTCCCAGAGAATTCCCCTGCTTGGTCCTTTTATATTGTCGAGGCAGCTTGCGGGAGGAGGCAGAGAGGTGGAAGGAGAAGGGGTGGGGTCGTTGCCTTTGGGACGAAGGCCACGGCCTCGCTGATGGTGTATGCGAGGAGGAGAAGGGGAGGGGTGGCATGCCTGCATGGGAGGAATATGGAGGGGTTGGCATCATGCTGACATCGTCACCCCTTTTTATTTTTATATTTCTTTTGAAATGCTAACGTCAACTATTTTGTCCTCTAGTGTTTTTCTTCTCTTTTTTTCAAATGAAGATGGAAGAGGATGAGAGCCCACTTGAGCCTCTTCTAAAATAGACTTGGAAAATAAAAAAAAGCATGATTGTTAGATACTTTAACACTGGCTTGGAGCCCATGTTCAAAAATAAGAATGGAATTATTTTTTCAATTTCTTTTGCAATGAATAATATGCAAAGTTTATATGAATTTTGATGCAATGAACATGAAAATTATGAAATGAAAATTATGCATTACTTAAAAAAGAACTGATTACACATGATTTTTGCTCAAAAAATATATAAAAACCTGATAAACACCTATTCATCGCTCGCACACCAAGCTTGTGTTTGTGTTTGTGTGTGCGCACATGTGTACATGCATGTGTGTGTATACATCTATGCATACATGTGGGATGAATGTTCATTTCATATCATTTTACAATATGGAACTTGGTATATCTTGATCTCAGCAAGTTAACTCTTTAACTCATCTAATTCAATGACTATAAATGATTATTCTTATATAGAGGACTTATATTAGGAGCATTCATTGAATATTAGCATAGAGAAGATTATCATTGTTTATCAGACTAAAGATCCGTTATTTGATAACATTATCCGATTTTAGTTGTATCCTCAATCTAACTTCGTAGATCATAAATTAGCATATAAAATATCCAATATGGCAATGGTCCGTAACCATAATCATAAAGCCACACCTAACTAATCAATCAAACATAAATATAATCATTTTAGATAAAGAATTATGTAATAACATGATCAAATGACTCATCTAGGGCTGACATATCTAAAAATTTGCTACTAGACCTTAGAGCCACTATTGAAATTTTCTAAGTCTCATATCATTTCGCATCATTATTGAAAAACCACTAAATTCCTCTTTTAATTCATCATTTTTAGTGTAGCACGAAATTCAACAATTAATCAAAACCACTCAATGATTGACAATTAATTATATGTGAATGGTAATTTATTTATTTACTTGGGCAAGCCTAACTCGAACACAAGGAGGCAACAAATACTTAAAAAAATTCAAATCATTAAATGCATATTTTTCAAGGAGAATAATTTTTTATTTTTAAATGCAATTAAATTGAAGAATGCAAATGCAACCAAGTTCAAGGGTTATTTCATAAATTTTCAATCAAATCAATTCCAAAAATTATGAAACTTGGACAGAATGTAAAATAATGTGAAATTAATCTATTATGAATTTTTGGTATTTTTCCAATACAGTATGAATTTTTAGTGAATTATTCAATGAAGTAATGGTGAATATAGGTAACCTAATTTTAATAAATACAAAACACGTATTATTTCCAGAATAAAATTATCCTAAATAACTCTAAGAATCCAAAACAACTTTAAACCCTTAAAAATACTAAGTGATGGTTTAATTAAAAATCATTTACATATATCACCAAACAATTTATTTAAAGAACGTGGTGTTTGCGATTGAAATGATTTTTTAGGCACAATGCAGAGAACAATTAAATACAAACAAATATGATTTCTCAGGAATTTTCATAATAAGATATGATTAAGTATGAATTAAAGATCACAGAATGGGAAAATAACATTAATTTCACCAAAATAATTATGATAAATCAAGTAATGCTCCATTTAATACCAACAAATATCACAATGAAGAATATATATTGTCCTACACAATGAAAAATTCAGAATTGAATGATGATGAATCACTGCTCAATTTGATGCTCCAATGCAAGTTCTACCTGCAAATCTCAAAGGGCACGTTCGGTAGGAGAATAAGCAGGAATAATGATGGAGAATAAGGGGAATAAGGATCTATTCTCCGTTTGGCTGGAGGATAGGAATAAGGAGAATAAGGTCAAATAAAGGTAAGTAAGGTGGGATAAAGATAGGAATAAGAGTGAAATAAGATGGAATAATGGGGAATAGTCGTACCACTGGGAATCGTGTCGGGAGGAGAATTGGTCCCTTATTACAGGGCTTATTCTCCAATCAAACAGGGCCAAAAAGGGAATAAAATAAACAAATGCGCCAGAAGGTGCTTCATTAGTTACCATAAAATGAAGGGGGGAGGGCACAAATAACCCAAACATATGTTGTGCACATGAGAGGCTAGAGATGGGCTTCTTCTAGGGATGCAAATGGATACGGATATATCCGTATCCGATCTGTCACCGTATCCGTTTATACATATTTTGACATCCGTATCCGTATCCGTTTTAAAATGGATACGGATATGGATATTGTTTTGATATCCGCAAACATCCGTATCCGTATCCGTATATCCGTTTTCGTATAAATATAGTTATAGATTTATTTTTAACCATATATAACATAATTCTCTGCCTCCTTTTACTATATTTATATAATTTTTATGATACAAACACATTTAGTAAATTAATATCTTGTGTTTTCCATCCGATTCTTATATATTTAAGTCGAATCTGTAGAGTATTTCTAACATTACTTGTGTGTGATTAGTATCCGTTTTACGTCCGTATCCGTTTTTTAAGGATATGGTAAGATAGTTTTAATATCCGTCAATATCCGTATCCGCATCCGTATTCGTATTAGAAAATGGATAAGGATATGGAAATACCTATACCCGTATCCGTATCCGACCGTTTGCAACCCTAGCTTCTTCCCTTCTCCTCGCTCAATGGTGCATGGCAGAGATATGTGTTGATTACCAAGTGCTCAGGATATTATTGTAATTTCAAGAACCCAATAGAGCTTGGGTGCAAATTGCCTAAGGTGAGACACATAACGCTCAACGCGGAAGGACCTGGATGTAATTTCTAAGAAGTCAAGTGCAAGCACTACAATTTACCTACTGACGTTCGTGAAGAGGCTAGTCTTGGGGCGAGTGCTGTGTTTCAGACCACATGGCTCTGATGATGGCTTGGGAGACGGCTCGGCGGACCCAAACCTGTAGGCATGGGGCGAGGCTCGGGTTGCAAACTTAGACCATTGAATCCAGAGATCCAAGGGCCCATATGTGATCTGGCACGAGTGACAGTGGTAAACTCTTGCATATGATCGGACGACGCTAGTGTGGACTCCTCTGGATTATCAGATTAGGACAAAGCCTTGATCCGATGGTGACTGCTCATCATCCTCCTCCATGTGTGGTTGAGTGATGGCAGAGCTTCAAAGAGATCTTGAGAGCTCCTCCGTGGCCTGGGATCGTGGTTGAGGATCCTCCGAGCTATGAAGAATGCTGACAGAGATCTTGGTGTCGAGGAAGAGGCTCTACGATGGTCGGAGTAGCGTGATGATGGGGATGCATTTGAGGCGGAGGCAGAGACTGGAGTCATGTCAAGGCGTCCGATCAGTCAAGGGGATGGGTACTTGCAAGGGTTAGAATCGAAGGGCAAGGAGAGATGGAGTGAAATGGAGGTCCTACATAGGTGGATGGAAGTGGGGACCTGATGGGTCCTCCTCTTGTGCAGGAAGAAGGGTGGATGGAAGTGGGGACCTGATGGGTCCTCCTCTTGTGCAGGAAGAAGGGTGGTTAGAGGCGGAGGGGGTCGTAGAGAAAGGAGGTGCAACGTCGGCGGGTAGTGTGAAGATGGTGGAGGTGTGGTGGTGCTCAAGAGATGGTCCAAAGGACCCAAGGTTGACATAGATGTGCGAATAAAATTGGAGAAAACAAAAGGGGAGGGGATTGAGAGTAGACCTAGAGAAGAAGGACGGAGGAAAGCATTGACGAAGAGGCCTGGGCTAAGCAAGGGAGGGCTCAAGTCCTCTCTCAAAGCACGTAAAAAGGGTGTTGAATTCGAACAACTGCTGTAAATGGAGCTCCGATGGTGGGGGGACACCACCAGGTCTCACCGGTGATGATGTGGTCTTTGCTCGACCTTAAGCTCTCTCAACTATCATTGAAGAAGATAGGGGCCCCCGCTCAATCACGTGCTAACGGTGGATACCAGAGACAGATGGTGGAGCTGGTGGATTTTATGGAGAGATAGGTTGAGTGGGTCAGTTGCTTTAAAAGAGTGGTGTAACGATTGGAGTTTTAGAGGGCTATAAATGAACAACATGTTAGGGAGAAGAGTCGTAGGGTAGTCAAAGAACGTAGGAATGAGCTGGAGACAACGTGTGGTGTGTTGGTTATTATATGGAGAAGAAATAATCGTCGGTCGTTATGATAAGGGAGAGAGGGAGACCAGAGGTGGAAGACAACCATGTGGCCGTTGGATCTGAGAGGGGTGAGTGGCTCAGATGGAGCCATGTAGGTGAAGCTCTTAGATTCTAAACACTGTTGGATTTAGAGATCCAACGGCATCTGGAAGAGCAGGTGGAGAAGATCAGACACCGTCAGATCACATGATCCAACAGTCTTGGGAAGGCGGGTGGTAATGAAGGGCCAGGCCGCATGATGGGCCCAGAGTTGGCCATGTGGCCCAATAAGAAAAATTTAAAAAGAAAAATAAAAAAGAAATAAAAGAAAGACTTAAATAAAAAGGTGTTCAACATGGAAGTTGTTCATCTCAATGAGATCTACAACTTTCATGGGGGACAAAAATGTGAAAGACCTCATTGATGCATACATATATTTTTATAGGTGTTTTAAATCCAATAAAGCATCCATTTTGTGTTTTTGATATATTTTTGTATTTTAAATAAAGACTCTATATATACAGGAACCAATTACATATTAAACTAATTTTTATAAGATTATTTTTGGATTAAAATGAAGAAACAAAGGTGTATTATTATACAATATATACAAGTAAAAATAAGGTTTATTCAATTGACAATAATCAACCATAATTATGTACAACATATCAATTGCTTAATTGTGTTTGTATAAGAGTTTATTGGTTGAATTGCATTGAGAATTGAGTAAAGATCAATAAATAAGGTAGATGAATCATGGATTCATCGACTCTGTGACACACGTCATATTGCAAATCGGATTGAATAGGTGAAAGTGTGCAAATTTCTCAAAATCATAATGAAACTTGCGTTAAAGTTGGGTTGATTGAGTCTTCAGCTGAACAGTCTCTTGAAGTGAAGGATTGCTCGACCATGAATTAGAAAATCAGTCTCTAGGGTTGTTCAATGCTCGCATTTGTACTTTATTAGTCTTAACTTCTTCCTCCTTGGCCCGCTCTGTGACTTTTCAATGTGTCCATCTTAGCTATTAAATATGCTTGAATCTTGTTTCGAGCTTTCATATGAGCGTAACTCCAATGGATAAGATACTCTTGTACACAACATCTTGTTTACTTTTCTCACAGATAAAAAGTAATCCAACACTGGTATTAAGAATTTTTTAAGGCAAAGGTGAGATGTAAAAGGCGGAGAATTAAAAATAAGAAAGTTAAGAAGGAACAAATCGATCTCCTCATGTAAAAAAGAAGGTTTTTGAATCGAAGATAGGACTATCCTCTAATAGTAATAAATGATGTGGTAGAGTAGACAATAAGGATCCCATAATATTCGAGAACAATGATCTATTTCCCATCGTCTTCGACAAATGAAACAAAAGAACAAGGTGAGGTGAAAGAAAATAGAAGGACAAGTCACAAGCATACACACACCCATACCAAAAGAACACAATAGCAAACACAACTTTGATGGATTAACAACTCAATGCGGTGATGTTGTACACGCATGTTTCTTTATCTTCTCGTTTTCTGTCTCTTGAGGAATCACCAAGCTGGCTCATAAGAGATTAACTTGATGGGGTATGTCACGATACAATATGGATCCTCGTTCAACAAGTATCATCAATATATTGATGAGGGGTGGTGGTAGAATTTCCCTTTAAGAACCAAAAACAACTCTCCATGTATCCCATGTGATATCCTCATGCCAAGCCTAGTGAGTGCAAATGTGATCCTTGAAAACATGCAATGAACCATAGGTAATAAGCTTGCAATTACAAATAAATTTCACACCTCGATGATATTCATGGGTTTCTTTTGTGCAAGTTGAAACTAATCATATTGCTTTTGCTTTCCCACTTAATAACCATCTCAATCTTTGAGAGATTTTCTTAGATTTCTTCATCAGATATCAGGTGTCCAAGAAATGGTACCATAATAAGTTAAACTTATCAACCTTGGCGTACAACTTAATCATTAATATAGTCTCCATCAACATCTACAAATGCATCTCATGTTGAGTTATGCCAATGAGTACATCATCTATGAAAATCGCTACAAAATGATCCAAGAATGATGAGAAGTTTTATTCACTAAGCCAATAAAGACCAATGATCCATTTTACAATAGTGTAATTGTATGTTTTTAACTAAAATAAATCACTTTTATGTTGTATCATTAATTGGATCCCTTTGTATGATTAGGATTATGTACAATAGCCAAATTAGATACATCATACAATAGTTGTTGATCTAACCATTTTGTTGGACTCAACTAATATGTGATCTTCATATTTGAGAATAAATGAGAATAATCCCTAGCAGATTGATAATCAATGGATGCTAGTCAATTTAAAGAGCTAACATGCCTAATTAAACAATTATAAATCTCTATTCTTATTTAGAGGACTCTTGATGATAATAAGATATATGAACTCATATATCATAAACTATTATGGCATGGGCATTTGTCATTTCATTAGAGAAAAATAAATATCTATTTGTCAAAGTATACATATTTAATACACTATTGGGATGATACCCTTACAAAAACTTTATACTTTTGAACTTGTATGCATGTGATGATACAAGAGATATATGATCTATAACAAATCATACATGTTTGTATGATAAACCAAGAGATAGAGCTCAGCCTTGAGGTGTTTGGGGAAAATGAATTCCACAAATTGTCAACTTGTTTAGGATATATAATATTGTTTTTATAATATCAACATATACTTTTAGAAGGGTATGATTGATATTGTCTAAACTCTATTAAGGCATATTTTCTTGACCTTGGAAGGAGATAACAAAAATGGGAACACATACTTTGAGTATCCGATACTTTGAGGATGAAAATGCATGAGTATTAGGTATGTTCAAGATTGATGCGATAGTATTGTATTGTTTTACTTGACTCTTTTATTTTGAGGAAATGGTCAAAACATAATCGATTTTAATGGCTCCATTTAATAGAGATTGGTTTATATTTGATTGGATTAGATCTCAGCTTAACATACCTAATTAGGTTCCAATTGATGTGGAGATTAATCTACAGAGACTTGGAACAATTAGAGATAAGGTCGAAATAATAGAGGTTGATTTATATTTGATTAGATTAGGTCTCAACATACATAACTAAATTCCAAGTGAGGTGGAGATTAGTTCAAAATAAATTTTGATTAATCAGAGAGAGATCAAGCCTTCAATATATTGGTTAGACATATAAGTGGTTGATATCTCTTAATTGTATTCAATCTAAAATAATCAGTATACATGGATGTATAATCTCCCTTTTAATGTTTCCAAGTATCCATGCAAGCTGTAAAGGAAAGTTCCCAACAGGATTTGGAAATCTTGAAATCAATATGTTGGGAAACGCGAATGAGATACTCTATTCCATAGCCCTAGGCTCTCTTATATAGGAGAGTAGCCTATGGGTAAATTACATAAAGAGAATGGCAAGAAAATAAAATAACAAAATGATACAAATAAAGCATATGCGTCAACACTCCCCCTCAAGATGGAGCATAGATATCAATCATGCTCAGCTTGGACGCGCACTTCTGGAATGGGCCTCTAAGTAGTGCCTTGGTGAAAATATCAGCAGTCTGATTCTCTGATGTGACGTGAGATGTAGCAATAAACCCCTTCTGAATCATGTCACGTATGTAATGACAGTCGACCTCAATATGCTTGGTCCTTTCATGAAACGCTGGGTTATTTGCAATGAATAAGGCGGCATGATTGTCACATTCCAACATCATAGGAAGAGGTATGTCAAGGCATAGATCTGCAAGTAAGGATTTTACCCACATCATTTCTGTGCTAGCCTGGGCCATAGCCCTATATTCTGATTCAGCACTGGATCTGGCTACTACTGTCTGCTTCTTGCTCTTCCACGAAACTATAGCATCTCCAACATAGACTGCAAACCCTGATGTTGACTTCCTGTCCTTGGGGCATCCTGCGTAGTCTGCATCCGCACATGCAGTGACAGAAATCTCCTTTCCTTTCTTAAATAGCAAGCCTGCACCTGGAGATGATTTTAAATATCTCAGAATCATGTGTATTGCATCCATATGGACCTGACGTGGTTGCTCCATGAACTGGCTCACACGACTCACTGCAAACGATATATCAGGTCTAGTGATCGTGACATACAGTAGTTTGCCTACCAGTTCTCTGTACCTTCGCTTGTCGACCTCTTCTGTGTCATCATCATACAACTTCATGCTAGGATCCATTGGTGTCGTAGCAGGCCGACATCCTAGCATACCTGTCTCATTTAGTAGATCTGTGACATACTTCCTCTGTGTCATGACTAACCCATGTGGATTTCTAGCAAATTCCAGCCCCAGAAAATATCTAAGGACTCCCAAGTCCTTGGTGACAAACTCAGTCCCCAGCTTTTTCTTTGCCTGCTTAATGCCTTGGTCATCATCACCTGTAATCAAGATATCATCAACATAAACCATGATTACAGTAATACCTCTTGCCGTCTTCTGCACGAACAAGGAATGATCAGCATTGGAGCGTTTATATCCTTGTTTCTCAAAAAGGTCTGACAGCTTCTGGAACCATGCTCTGGGGCTCTGCTTAAGGCCGTAGATGGCCTTATGTAATCGGCAAACCTTGGAACACTCCCCCTCAACAGCAAAACCTGGTGGCTGTTGCATATAGACTTCCTCCTGCAGATCACCATACAGAAAAGCATTCTTCACATCCAGTTGATAGAGCGGCCAGTCTCTAGTAACTGCAACTGATAAGAGTATCCGCAGAGTGGAATGACGAGCTACAGGGGAGAACGTGTCAAGGTAATCTACCTTATATGTCTGTGTGAATCCTCTTGCAACTAAGCGTGCCTTGTACCTGTCAATAGAGCCATCTGCATTATGTTTCACTGTAAACACCCATCTGGAACTCACTGGGGTGACATCTGGAGGTATGGTAACCAAGCTCCATGTACCACGAGACTGAAGAGCCGCCATCTCTTCCTCCATTGCTAGCCGCCATCTAGAATCCTGCAACGCCTCATGGTGGTTCCGTGGAATATCTGTAGCTGAGAGTGCCAATGCAAACGTCCTGAATGGTCCAGATAGCCTCTCAAACGAAACCGCAGCTGATACTGGATACTTGGCACAGCTTCTCTTCTGCTTTCGTAGAGCGATTGGGACATCCAGATCCTCTGTAGTAGCACCCTGCTCCTGTACTGCATCCTGCTGAGAAATGTCGTCAGATTCATCAACATTAATATTTTCATTACATACCATAGGCGAGCTAGTTGACTGGTCATGACCATGAGCTTGATTCGGCCTTCGGGTGTAATGGAATGGTAACGGGGATATTATTGGTGGCGGTGGTGGTGGTGGTGGTACTGGAGGTGACGGCTGTGATGTTGTTGGTGACTGCTGTGATGTTGGTGGTGCCATGAGTACGGTATCAGGAGACAATGGTGGTGGCAGCATGTTCCCGGATTCTGAAAAATACATGATAGATTCAAAGAATGTAACATCTGCACTGATCATATACCGCCGACGCACAGGGTCAAAACACTTGTACCCCTTTTGAGTTCTGGAGTACCCCACAAAGACGCACTTGACAGCCCTAGGAGAGAGCTTGTCAGAACCGGGCGACAACTGATGGACAAATGCGACAGACCCAAAGACACGAGGGGTAAGAGTGAACAACTCCTTGTCAGGATATATAATTGAGAAAGGAATCTGTTCATTCAAGACAGACGAGGGCATACGATTTATAAGATAACATGCAGTAAGGACTGCATCACCCCAGTAGGTATACGGGACATGACTCTGAATGAGAAGAGACCTTGTAACGTCAAGAAGATGACGGTGTTTTCTTTCTGCAACCCCATTTTGTTGAGACGTATGAGCACAGGATGTTTGGTGAACAATCCCTTTTGAGGAGTAGTATTTGGCTAGATTGTTGGTGCACAACTCTAAGGCATTGTCAGTTCTCATAATTTTGACCGTTGTGGAAAAGACATTCTGAATCTCATTTAGAAAGTGAATAATAATATCTCCAGCTTCAGACTTATTTTTCATTAGAAATACCCATGATGCTCTAGAAAAATCATCGACAAATACAATATAAAACCTGTGCCCCTGATGATCGGGAACACGACTCGGACCCCAGACGTCGACATGAAACAACTCAAACTTGGAGTTACTACTCCGACCTTGACTACTGGGAAAAGAAGACCTGTGATGTTTTCCCAACTGACATGCCTCACACTGGACAGTTGTGTGAGACAGACTATAGGGTAGGACTAGACGCAACTTCTGAAGCGGTAAATGACCGAAGCGCAGATGCCACAGGAGAGGAGATACTTGTTCTGCGGGAGAGGCTGTGATTCCGGCAAACGGGGTCTGGTTCAGACGATAAAGGCCTCCTTGCTCATAGCCATGACCAATCACGTTGCCCGTACGGATGTCCTGAAAAATCAAAGAAGATGAATCAAAAATAGCTCGACAATGGAGATCCTTCGTAATCTGACTAATCGACAACAGATTCATGGAAAAGTGTGGTGCATGTAAAACATTCTTGAGCTGCATCGAGGATGTCAATCTAATCTCCCCCTGACCCGTGATAGGGGAATGAGTGCCATTGGCAATCACTACTGTCCGTCCTGGAGGGATCTGAGTATATCCTGTAAGTAGACTCTGGTCGCCACATAGGTGATGTGTAGCGCCCGAGTCCATGATCCACGGCAATGTATCTGATCTACTACTGTGAAGAGCAAGTGTACTACCTGAAGTACTCGTAGAGGCAGAAGCAGAAGCAGCGGCATCAGTATGATTCTCTGTCGACGGTGCTGGGCCAGATGGTGGTATAATGCCCCTGAGACGGACAACCAGATCATCAAATCGTTGATCCAGTGTGGATGCAGACGGGGGCTCTATCTGCTCAGCAGCTCGTGCAGATGCAGGAAATCCATGCTTGGAGTAGCATGTGTCTTCAGTATGGCCAACTCTGTGACAATATGAGCATGTTGGCCTAGTGCGACCACCCCTTCCACGGGGAATACGTCCACGGCCCTGGTATTGAGACCCACGGCCTCTGTTGGCTGCCATGGCTGATGGATTCTAACTAGTGGTTGCTGAGGGTACAGTAATCCTGCTCAATCTGTGAAAGGCTTCCTCCATGGGAGGAATAGTCGAGTCCGCCAAAATTTGTGAACGTGCTGCCTCATACTCTGGATCGAGTGCAGCGAGAAACACACCCACCATCGTCGCATTTCTGTATGTCTTCTGCTGCTCTGGTGTGGCGGTAAGAGGTATGAAGCTATGGAGCTTCTCAAACATTCCTCTCAAAGATGTGTAGAGAGAATGTAATGGGCGGCCATTCTGCTTAATTGTGAATATATCATGTTGTAGTTGCAGAATCTTGGTCTCATTCTTCGCCTGGGAATATGTCGCTGCTAGGATATCCCACATGTCTTTGGCTGTGGGTTGATGTAGAATGTCATTGGCGATCTCAATAGCCAATGTGCCAGATAGCCACACCTTTGCATATGCATCGTCAGCCTCCCATGAGGCATGGACTCCAGTCTTCTCTGCAGGCTCGGGCTCTGTGAGAATATGCTTCTTGCCCGTGGACTTCATCATACTCATGAACTGCATTGCCCACAGTTCATAGTTCGTACCGTCCATCTTGACAATGGGCGCTGGACCACGAAATGCGCCCATGGACGGGATATCTGCCTTGCTTTCTGACATACTGGATACGGAAGACTGGAGCGAACTGCAATAGATAATATTTGTCTACAATGACATAGACGGGATTAGTTGCATGTGTAGACCTCAAGTAACTATCCCCATGGATCTATGCGCGCTACGATCCGCACGCGCACAGGTTTCGATTGTAGAAACCCTTGTGCACGATTGAGATGGTGCCCTAGCGCCCACTATGCGCACAGCACAGGAGAGGACTTCCTATGCGCACAGCACTAGGCCACGGGGGCTCAGCACAGGAGCGATATGGCGTTCCCAGGAGAGATTGGCGTTAGGGGTAGAGTCACGCACAGGAGATGTCGCCAGGGGTAGAGTCACGCACAGGAGATGTCGCCAGGGGTAGAGATGTCGCCAGGGGCTTCGTCAGGAGCGATCAGCGGGCTCCAGGGGATGAAGGCTCACGCGCGATCAGGAACGATCAGGAGAAATCGCCCGAGATCGCGCAGGAGATGAGCAGGTGCGCCACGCGATGGGGGCGCTACGCGCGATGGGGGCGCCACGCGCGATGGGGGTGCAGGAGATCAGCAGGTGCGCCACGCGCAGGAGATCAGGAGCAAGGGCTCCAGGCGCGCGCGACGAGGAGGAGGCGCGCCGATCGAGAGAGAGAGAGAGAGAGGCCGGCTGGGTGGGGTGGGTTAGGGCTAGGGTTTCGAGAACTCCGGTCTAGGACCGTCGCTCTGATACCATGTTGGGAAACGCGAATGAGATACTCTATTCCATAGCCCTAGGCTCTCTTATATAGGAGAGTAGCCTATGGGTAAATTACATAAAGAGAATGGCAAGAAAATAAAATAACAAAATGATACAAATAAAGCATATGCGTCAACACAATAAAAAAATTCAAGATTTTGAATGAGAATATTTAAGGATTTATCGATACTAAGGATTTATGTGAAATTCGATTCACGAAGATCGTGATTCGAATGGGCATGTTGGATGGGACATTCGACCCAATCAACATGAATCATCCTAACTTATCATAAGTTGAAACCCTAGTTGCCCCACCTTCTTCTCCCCCTCTTCCTCTCAAGACATCGTCTCCCTCTTTCTCCCCGTGATCGCCACACAAGGAACTTCTCTTGAAACTTTACATTACATTTCACAAAATTAGGTCTCTGTACCAGCGCATAAAATAAGATCCCTTCTTGCAACAAGAAGTACGAAGAAGGTATCCAAAGGCAAATGGTTGTCTTGGACCTTACTTATAGGCAATATGAATAAGTGGTGGGATAACCTTACTTTTAGTCTTATCTTAGCTTAGCTTAATCCCCACGCCGCTATAAAAATGTCCCAAGTGGGTGCCCTTATCCATACAATTTTTGTTAGTTCTCTTGACCTTGCTAAATATACCCAAGTCCCATTAATCCTCCCTAAGATCAACTAGGCTCCCCAGTACTTGCTTCGCACGATAAGTTAAGCCATTAATAGCTTGTTCTACATCTTCAGGTCATTTTAATTGAATTGGTTTAAAATGACATGATTGGATAATCAAGTCTAATAACATATGGCATGATGTAGGATTTGTCAAGAGAAAAGAATATATATGCACAATTCTTCGCAAAGCCTTCACATTATCATATGTTTAATTATTCGATAACGATTGCATTCATCTTGGTCAGATGAATCATTCACAACTTTTGTCAGTCGTGCTTATATTACTTATATCGTGGCCGATCTTAAATCTGGGTAAATTAAGGAAGGTTGCGTTTTAGGTACAGCCAGCACAAGAGAGATAAATTCCTAAATAGTATTCTTTTTAAGGAAACTATTTAGGAATTTGTCTCAAAATAGTTCGGATTTTTTCAATATGGATTTAAGAAAATATTTAGATTTTGTTGGGGTGTTCCCTACTAGTGATGTGTTGCATCACCCGAATGCAGTGAAAAGTTGACAAGGGCCGCTACATTGCTATCCCGGATGTAGTTCAAAATTTGCAAGGGTTCTCGCATGAACAATGCATGCGAGCAAATAAGATAGTTATGTTGCATCGTTGCGCGAATACAGTCCAAAATTTGAAAGGGTTCTTACATGATGGACGCATGCGAGTGAAGAAGTTAGTCCAAAAGAGGTTGCAAAGGAAGTTGCAGATAGATAGTTGAAATATTGGAATTTGGTTGGCAAATCGGTGGAGATGGTAGATACGATGGACAGAACGAACATTCAGATACTTATCTCCAAAAGATAAAATGGGTTGGAGAGAAAGCAAGGGAGATCAAGAGGACATACTCTAAACTTTGGTATTCATGTAAAGATAAGGGCAGAAATGGTTTTGGAGTGGTTCTTCACAAGAATTTGAAAGATTGTGTGGTTGAGGTGCAAAGATTCAGGGATCAGATTTTTTGCTAAAATTGGTGCTCGAAGAAGAAATTTTGAATACCATCTCAGTTTACACACCGCAAATTTGTTTAGATGAAATGATTAAACAAGCTTTTTAGGAGGATTTGGATAAGATTATGCAAAGAACCCATAAAAGAGATGATTTTCCTAGGAGGAGATCTTAATGGACATGTGGGAAAGGATGATTCAAGGTATGCTAGTGTTCATGGAAGCCATGGCTTCAGGGATAAAATTGAAGAGTAAAAGTCATTCTGGATTTTGTAACGACTTATGATCTTTTCATAGAAAATACTCTTTTCACGAAGATAGAGTAGTATTTAATGACTTATAAGAAGAACCCAACTAGATCACAGATAGATTACTTTGCATTGAGGATAAGAGATCGGTTGTGTTGCAAAGACTGCAAAGTAAATCCATGAGAGAGTTTGACAATCCAACATCGTGTGTTAGTCATGGATGTGCAGATAAAAGAACTGGTAAAGAAAAGGATGATTTCTAAGATCAATAGAACTAGATTGTGGAATGTTCAATTGAAACAATTAATCTCCAGGAGGAGAAGGTTTTAGAAGACTTGTCCGGGAATTGTAACGGAAGTGAAAGCGAAATGTGAAAGGCGGTAGCATCTTGTATCCGAAGAGTCACCAAAGAGATGTTAGGCGAGTCCATGGGAGGAGCTCTAGGTCAGAATGAGGCTTAGTGGTGGAGTAAAGGGGTGCAAGAGAAACTCAAAATTAAAAGAGAATGCTTTAAAGCTATCTCTAAGGATAAAATGGAGGAAACTGTCATAAAGTACTAAATAAAGAAGAAGGAAGCAAAGAAGTTTGTAAGAGAAGCTTAGTCAAAATCTTATGAAGTTTTGTACAAAAATCTAAACTCTAAGGAGTGCTAGAAGGATATATTCAGGTTGGACAAAGCAAGAGAAAGAAAGATTAAAGACCTTTCTCAAGAGAAGGATATATTCAGGTTGGACAAAGCAAGAGAAAGAAAGATTAAAGACCTTTCTCAAGTGAGATGCATTAAGGATGAGGAAGTTCACGTGCTTGTTACTCAAAAGGTTATAGAGAGTTAATGGGTGGCATTTACATAAGCGTTTTTATTAGGGAAGTAAATAGAGAGATCGTTTTGGGAGTCTAGCTAGTAGTGAAATTTACTTGAATCTTGCAAGTTATAAACGAATACAAAGGAAGTAGAGGAGGCTTTGAAGGTTATGAGACTTGAGAAAGGTGTAGGACCTGATCACATTCCTATAAAAGTTTTCAGAGTTTTAGGTGAGCGTGGTTTGACTTGGCTTACAAATTTATTCAATGTTATTTGGTGAAGCAAGAAAATGCATGAAGATTAGAGGAGAAGCATTCCGGTGCCTCTTTATAAGAACAAATGAGACATTCAAAATTGTTCAAATTACAAAGGTATCAAGCTTACGAGTCACACTATGAAAATTTAGGAATGCGTGATCGAAAGAAGGTTGAGGCAAGTTTCCAAAGTAAAAGAAAACCAATTTGAATTCATGTTAGCTCGCTCAACTATTGAAGCCATCTACTTGCTGAGGATAACAATGGAGATTTATAGAGCTAAAAGGAAGAACCTCTATATGATTTTTATTGATTTGGAGAAGGTTTATAATTCTATCTCAAGGGAGATATTGTGGGGAGTTTTGGAGAAGAGACAAGTAAATGCCCTATACATTAACCCCATAAAGGATATGTATGATAGGGCTTTATCTTGTGTAAGGATACAGTATGGAAAGACTGACTATTTTGACATAAACATTGGTTTGCATCAAGGTTCAACTTTGAGTCCATTTCTTTTTATTTTGATTACAAATGAGTTGACAAGTCAATTCAGGATGAGAAACTTAGTGTATGTTATTTGTTGATGATATTATGTTGATTGATGAGACTAGAGATGAAGAGTAAATGAGAAGCTTGAAATCTGGAGACATGCACTGGAGACTAAAGGTTTTCGTATAAGTAGGGCTAAGACTGAATATATGGAGTGCACTTTTGATGGAAGCAATGGTGAAGGAATTGAGGTAAAGAATGATGACGATATCAATTAGAAGAAAGATTATTTTAGATACTTGGGATCTATTTTGCAACATGATAGGGAAATTGATGGAGATGTTATTAATAGAATAAATACAGTTTGGCTAAAGTGAAGAGGAGCATCTACGATTTCTGTGATAAGAAAATTCCTTTGAAAATCGAATGAAAGTTTTACAAAGCAGTTGTGAGTCCTGATATGCTCTATGGATTTGAATGTTGGCATGTGAACGATAGACATTTGTAAAGAATGAGCATAAATGAAAATGCTAAGGTGGACGTGTAGACACACATGTAAAGATCGTATTCAAAATTATGCAATCAGAAGGAAAGTTGGTGTAGCTACGATCAAGTATAAGATGCGATAAAACTACTTAAGGTGGTTTGACCATTTGCAAAGGAGGTCAGCTGATGCACTAGTTAGAAGATGCGAGTTTTGGGATGTTGCCAGTTAAGAGAGGACGCGGAAGGTCCAAGAAGTGTTGGAATGAGACTATATAAAGAGATGTTAGTTTTTCATATCTAAGCCCGAGAATGACACAAGATAGATCTGAACGGAGGCAAAAAGTCCATGTAGCTAACCCTACTTAATGTGAGAAAAGGATTTATTATTGTTGTTGTTACTTATATTACATGCTTCACATGTTCATCATGAATTCTCCCTTCCCAGGGAAGCACATATTTTGTAGTTTCCTTTCATGTTCTTGTAGGGTAAATTATAAAAAAATCCCAACCATGCCTCAATATGCAATTACAAGTCACATCTTCGTAACGTAACAAAGAGAGGCTCGATTTATTATTTCATATCAAATACATGATTCCGTCAGCTTTAGCAACCCTTATGTAAACCACAAGTTGAAAGTTTAGTATCATCTTTCCTACATTTCAAAAATGAAGCATGTCCTTTTGTAATTTATGTGAAAGTTTAATACCATCTTTCCTGCATTTAAAAAATGAAGCATGTCCTTTTTTAATTTACCTCAAGTTATATTATGCTCAACTTTTGTGGATTTCAAGAACCGGTGCATTTGGTTGGAGAAATTACAGTTCATAACATTTTCTTTTGTGTGCATGACTTACCACTTGAACATCACTTACAGTAATATAATCAAACACTTGGTTGGTCAGCGAGTCAAGATAATCAATCACATGTGACGTGAAATCGACCTTTTAGCGTTTTACCTATGGTCGCCAGTTCGCGTATGACATCAAAGAGGAACTCAGGACCGATCAAAACTTATCACCATGGATATCTAAGCGACCAAGATGGAAGAGGATTGTGTTACAAGGCCGTGGAGCCAACATATTACCATTTTCATGTCCTTGCGCCCAAATCAATGAGAAATGCATCCATTTTCTCGGGAAAGTGAACTAAAAAGACGACAGGCACTTAACCCAAGAAACAACAGGCTAGAGACGAATACAAATCATAGATCAGAGAGGCATTCCATTCATGTAGAGATTGGATCATTGTCATTGTAGCATGACTGGATATTTGCACAAACAGATCACGCAGGGCTGACAGACCAACTGAGCACTTTTGAAAGTAAAAGCCTTGTAGCAGTAACTTAAACTACCTGCAAACAAGATAGATGGCATCATGAATTAGCTGAACAGATCCTCCTGTACAGAGAATTCCTTTTAGAGCGTCAGACGGATGGGTCAAAGGATGGGTCAGACTTTGCCATCGGATTTTGGGAGGTGCTTCGACATTAGAGAAGCCTGCCAGCAAGTACATTGCTATCAGGAATCAGGTGCTATTTGCAGTATCCTAGACTAGAGAATTTTGCGGAACAAGGGCAGGCAAAATCGTCTACTCCAAATCAACCATGAAAAGGAAATGAATCCCAAACCTGCTCCTGAATGATGCTCCTGGCCTCAACAAGCTGGGCCTCGAGCTCGAGCTCCCTTTCGCTTACTTCAGATGTAACATCCGCATCTTTCTGAGCATCTTGAAGTTGAAGAAGTCGTGCCTTTCCACATTTGAGTAAAAAAAATACTCGGTTGGTATTCTAGAGGAAAAAACTGTTTAAAATGAAACATGCAATACTAGATTCCACCTTTATAGATGACATCTTAGTTCGTAAGATCTCCTCTATCTGTTCCCTGGCCATGTGAAATGGTAGATCGAAGACATCCTACAAGACAACAACTAGATATAATTTGATAGATGGAAATACCATATCCTAGTGTTGCACGACAAGGGAAGTCCCTGTGGACAACTGCCTCATTATTCCACAAGAGAGCCCAACCATTAAGACAAGACTGAGTTTCCTCTGCCTCTGCTCGGATCAGTCGTGTTCCCAATAGCCATAAACTAGAAAAATCTTCATGGTAGACGGCATCACTTGGGAGAAAGATCATACCGTCCTTCCACCAGGAGTGGATTGACCAGGCATATCTTGGTCAGCTATTCCATCAGCAGGTTGACCTTGTTGGGATAAACCATTTGGAGCATTCAAAAATGTCTGCATATCCATCTGACAATAAAAAAACTACCTAATTGTCACTTGTCAGACTAAAAAGTAGAATGGAAACCGATCAACAGTACTCTTTTTTTGGATGTTAGTATTCAATCTTTATTTCACGATTTTAAAAAATACGTGTGCTCATCCAACAAGGTAATTTCAAAAAAATTACGTAGGATACCCCGTAAAGCTCATAATTGATGTGTATGTAGTAATCTTGCATCATATTACAATTATACCTCAACTTTATGTCATTCACAAGGTTAAAGATGATATTTCCTGAAAATGGATTAAGAAACTTGGTGAGACCCCCCACCCAAAAAAACAAAAAAATTGCAGTACACCGATCAACATGTCATTTCAATGGGTATTGGAAACAAATATCACTCTATTTCACTTTTCCTGGAACGACATGTAGTAATGTATCACCAATATTGGTCAAACTAGAGGTGGTCATGTCATTAATTTCACCTTTTCGACTGATGGCCAATACCCCATTTCACCTATGTTGGTGCTTCTTGCTATGAAGGGCTTGAAAAAAATTAGAAGATAACTTCTAATTTTATTTTCTAATAATAAATACATATATTGGAGCATGGGTCACCCCTTTCATTGATATAAAAGATGTATCCAATGAGGCACTTTTTGTTTAGAAACGATGGGATGAACCTCCTTTAGAGATCCATCCAAAAAATAGGCACAAATTGCGAGAGGCATATAGCCTTTTTCATCCATAAAAGTGGAGAAACTAATGTGGCCAACATGACCTTGAAGAAAGCAAACTATATCTAGGTATGGTTATGGCCAATATGGCCTTGAAAAAGGAACAAAGTATACAGACCAAAGGAAAACCTTCAAGTCATAAACACAATACTTCCTGTATTGTGCTCAGTCATGCTGACATACCACCTCTCTTTTTCCTTACACCAAGTACTACTTGAAATCCAACCCCCCCCCCCCACCCTTCCTAAGTCCATCCGTCACAAATATGCTTCGCTTCTCATCTTCAAGCAAACTCCCTTCACTTCTCTTTCTCACCATTTAATCACCGCTAACACAAAAAGCAGTGATCTTCTTTCCCTTGTGTTCTTTAATTGTTGAATGTTGAGATGCATCTTCCTTACTTCCATCTCCTCTACATCAGAGAAAGAAGCGGTATCTTCCACACTGAACAAATCGACCACCTCATTCTTTCTAAGTAGATAGACCCCCTCCCACCCATTCTTCTCCAACTTTCCTCAGAAAATAGTCCTAAATGCACAAAAAAATCAAGCTCGTCTTGCACCTTGAAAAAAATTGTCTCCGAAGCATCAAAGTGAGACCAAGCCTGAATGCTCCAACAACCCAAGGAAGGGTCCCTCCGAGATCACTCCAAGCCTCTCCTTTCCAGACTCCCAATGCCTTTTAATCAAAACCACTCATGAGACATATAAATCGCTAAGAACTCGATTATCTTGTAAACTCAGTTTCCTCATTTTCAACTCAGTGCTACCACTATAACTCGACGCTTGTTGAGATATTACTCATCTTTTATCCTTTTTTTATGTAATCTCTTTTCCTTTTGTCTATATTATGTTTTTTAAACCAGAAAACAGGGAAATACGCTATGGTGTCCTCCCCTATATATATATATATATATATATATATATTAATAAAAGAGAATCAGAGATACTTACAGTAGCCGAAACTCAAAGAGAGCTTTGGCATGAGAAATTACATTATCAACATAAAAGCGTTGAATGGCAAAGAGTGTACCATTCCTAGCTTGCCACAATGCCCAAATAGCTGCAAGAGGTAGAAGTGGCGTGTGCTTCACATTATAAAGAGATTCCCAAAAGCCTCAAAACTAGTAGGTTTCACTACCAAGCTCGAGCCAGGTCGGTGAAGTCCTTTCACAGCAGAAGAAAAGATGCTTCAAAGTCTCTATCTCCAAACCACAAAGGGGCACAGACTAGATACCCCCACTCCAAATCTTGCGCAGCAGTCTCTAGTCAGGATGCGCTTTCTTTTAAAAAAAGCAACATAAAATGTTGATTTTGCTAGGAAGTTTCAAAATACAAACAAAGTTGCAATCACGGATTAGATTGTCCTCCACAGTAGGTGACGGCTTGTCCACTGCTCTATAAGCCCATTTCAATGAGAAAACATTCTCTTTCCAAATCCAATGATCACACACACCAATCGGGCCATCAATATGACTCAGGGTGTTTAATGGGCTAAAAAATCGTCCAGGTGTTGGTCCGTAAAACCTATCAGAAAAGAAAGCATCCAGTCACATCAATCCAGCAGTCTACCACACGTGCCTCATGGTCAGCCGCCAAAGCAAAAGGGTGGGGAAAGCGCACTGCAAAAGAACCAGTACCCATCCAATTATCAATCTAAAATGCAAAAGAGTCAAGGCTACCAAGAACTAGGCGAAAAAGATCTGGAAATCGCAGCATAATCGATCTAATTCCTTTCCAAAAGGCCGACAGAAAGAAAGAAGGGTGCTCTATAAGGTCTCATGAGTTGGGATGTCATAAATGTGGCGAATAAGTTTGCAACAAAGATCCTCGCCACTCCCCCAAATCGTGCTAATCCACTTCAAAATAAGAGCCGCATTCATTAACTAATGACGGTAAATCCCAAGGTCGCTTGCAGACTTAGATTGTGTGACCGTCTTCTAATCCACAAGATGGATTCCGGAGCTCTCCTCGCCTGACTTTCCCCAAAGAAATCTTTTCATAATCGACTCAAGCCACCGAAGAATACCCACAGGAAGGAGTCGCGCAGACAAAAAGAATACATGAATAGCATAAAGAACAACCTTTATAAGCACCAGATATCCCCAAGTTGAGCATGATTGATATATACGCTCTAGCTTGAGGGGGAGTGTTGAGATATTAGTTATCTTTTATCCTTTTTATGTATTCTTTTTCTTTCTGTCTACACTACCCTAGGACCTCATGAATAAGTCGTTTTTTTCTCTCAACAGTACTTGGATGCACAATTACTTCCTTCTTGATGTTTCTTCATTACTTCTTCATTCGCCACCTTGTAACCGCCTCAAAATCCCATGCACCATTTTGTTAGTTTGTTTATGGCAGAGTTAACCAAACCCTCAACACATAAGCCCTCCCATTCGAGCATGTGGAGAGAAAATAATAAGTTGCTTATTCATGGGCTTTAGGGTTCTCTTATATAGAGGAGAACCATGTTGGGAAATTGACATAATATAGATGGAAAGAAAAGAGAATGCATAAAAATGATAAAAGATGACTAATATCATGTGCTATGCTTAAAGGAGTTGGCATACCTGAGAGTTTGGAGCAGCTCTCATGGTCTCAGTGAATCTTAAATATAGTGTTAGTTCTGGTTCTGTGGGTGTGTCAATGTATTTCGTGACTCTTTCGGTAGACTGTAGTGTTACGGGTACTATCGGTGCGTCCGCATCTATCTAATACAACACGCGTCAAAGAATCATACTTGTCATAAGGGTGTGTCTAGTGTGGTCCTGTCCGATCCACAATGTACTCGTTCCTATGTGTTGGGGTAAATGGGTAGAAGTTTATGATTAAAGTTTTGTTCAGGTTGGTTACTCAGTGCACAGTATGTGATTATGTATAACTGTTGAAACTCAATAATTACATGATGTGGCAGGTGCCATGTATTGAACCCTTACATAGGCATACATATATGACTAACCACAATGGAATATTTTATAAACACAAGAACGATAATCTCGTAATATGATTAATACTAAAACAAGTGCTTGTAAAATACGTGTGGTTAACAGTATAAAGCATAGTATGATAAACCCTTGTAAAAGGGTTACATCAGTGAAAATACATTAAAGAACGCGTATTTTACAAACACTACCCTTCGCTTTCATCGAAATTTACATATATTAATGGATTTTCTCTTACTTATTCGATGATATGTTGAGTTGTTAGAGTGCTTTGAATATTTTTCTTTAGATAGTTTCTAAACTATATATCTAAATCCAAACCAAATCAGTTACACACAAGATTTAAAAGCTAAATTCAAGTTTTAGTTGAAGAGCTTTATTTTTTATTCTCCTTTATTTTGATATATATATATATATATATTGATTAGTAGTTATTATATGTGTCACCTCATTCTTATTGATGAGGTGATTATCATGGCTTTTACTTCCAGTTTAGCATGAAATTCTCACTCTAGGCTACATGTTGCTCTACATATCAACATGTGTCTGTCTTGATAGTGACGATAGTAATACTTCAAAACTTATATTTGCAATTCTATTTTACAAATAAGTGTGCATTTATAATTTATTTATTGAATAATGTTTATTAATGTTGAGAAGCACTCGACCCACAAACCCTAGGAGTAGATTAGTCATCTCATATATCAAGTGTATTGTAACCCTACGCCTCTCTACCTATATAAAGAGCCCTAGAGATTTCCTTTCTGAATAAGAAAAATTATTATCCCTCTCAACTTGGTATCAGAGCCCCCCCCCCCCCCCGCCGCCGCAACACCCCGCCCCCCTCCCCCTCCGTCAATCCCCCGACCCCCCGGCTCCCGCAACGCCCCCTCCGTGCTTGCATCCTCCCTCCCTGGCCCAAAACGCGCCTCCCCTATGTTCCCTGCATCGATAGACGCCGCCTGCAATGCTCCCCCCCCCCAGACCTGCGCCTCCCCCCAGACCTGCAACGCCCCCCCAGACCCGCAACCCCCCCAACCCGCGCCTCCCGCAACCCCCCCCGGACCCGCGCCTCCCCCCAGACCCGCACCCCCCCCCCCCCGCGCTCGGAACCCCCCTGGGCCCGCGCCTCTCCGCAAAGTCCCCCCAGCAGAACCACCCTGCAAAGCCCCCCCCCCCCCCCCCGGCGGCCCTTTTCACGTGCAGCGCTCCTGCCCCCCCTACGGCTCTCCTCCCTGCGCTCCAGCATGCGGACGCCATTCTCCCATGTGGCTCCCTCCCCTGTGGAGCCCCGTACGTGCCAGACGCCTCCCCCTCTGGCTCCCACCTTCATGCAGCACGTACCCTGCAGTTCTTACGGGTCCAGTCTTCACCAGCTCTTCGGCATCGACTCCAGCAGAGCCTCTTTGCGACTCCGGTCTTCTCCAACCCCTCTCCCGGTGTTCACGCATGTTGTTATTCAGCCTCCGCCTGACATAATATAGGAAGGAGTTGTTATTTCATACCTTACCTTTAATACAGCATGTCTGATTTCCTCTGACACCATGTCACAATCAGATGTGACATCAGCAGGATATGATGGAGGGAGAACCCGACTCCCCTCATTTGGGTCGATCTCTAAATTGGACGACACCAACTACCCGAAGTGGTCCCGCATGTTCCTCACGATTGTACGAGGATACGACAAGGAACACATTCTCTTGGAGTCAGAACCTGCTGAGAAGACAGGCAAGAATGCAACTTGGGACAAAGATGACGGAATGGTCAGTTCTTAAATTATGGTCAGTGTCATTGACCGGATTGCTGATGAACTCGTTTATTACAACACTGCCAACGACATGTGGACCTCCCTTCAAGCCACATATGGTCAGGATAAGAATTCAACTAGGATGTATCAGATGTACTTTGACATGCTCAACATGAAGCAAGCAGGACGCTCCCTACCTGAGTATTTCTCTCTCTTAAATTCTCTTTTTGAGCGGTATAATGCTTGTATTCCAGGTTGCGCATGTCCAACTCAGAAACAGCATCGCCAACAGATGGCAGTCCTTGTATTTCTTGCCGGACTCGATTCTGGCTACTCGGCTGCCCGTGATCAAATGATCACAGCAGCCACTCTCCCCACCATTGAAGAAGCCTACAGTAGCATGAGTCGTCTTGCTATCCCTCATACAAGTGCTAAAAGTACTGATCAGGGGCAAATTTCTGCTCTCGTTGCCCCATCTGGAGGAGGAAGTCGTGGCTCTTCCAGGAGCCGTGGTCGAGGATGCTTCACTCCAGGGCGAGGTCGTAGCACAATCCAGTGCTCTTACTATCATAAATTTGGTCACACAAAAGCCGTATGCTACAGCAAGCAGGGGTACCCTACTCCTAGTACTCGAATGGCCAATGAAGGAGATAGTCCTCCAGTGGAGGTCCCTAGACGGGACTTCGATGATCTGATGCAGCATCTCAACAAGTTACAATCAAACGAGTCCTCTACTTCATGTCAGGACAATACTACAGACACTGCAGCAATAGCACGATCAGGTATCTTTATCGCGTCTGCCAATAGAATTACAAAATCAGAATGGTTGATTGATACAGGTGCTTCCACTCATCTGTGTGGCGAACGAACTCTCATACAACAGATGCATAATGTCCCTCCTGGACGGACTGTACAGGTTGGTGATGGACGATTTTCCCCGATAAAAGGAAAAAAGCGATGTCCATCTAACTACTAATATCAGACTCAACAATGTTTTATTTGTTCCGGATTTTCCCATCAGTCTCCTTTCAGTTAGCCAGATTTGCAAAAAACTCAACTGTCGAGCAATATTTGACGATATATCTTGTGTGTTTCAGGACATACTAACTGGGAAGACGATTGGTGCGGGCCGTGAAGAAGGGGGAGTATATCACCTTGTCCAATCCTCTGACACTACAGCTACTTTCTCTGCATCCTCTGGTGCTCTTTGGCACCAACGTCTGGGTCATCCTTCTGTTCACAAGCTTCGACGAGTTCTTGCCCAGCTCCCTCCCACTGTCAACCTAGAGTGTGAGGCCTGCCAACTGGGGAAACATCACCGGAGTTCCTTTCCTTCGTCGGGCACCATTCATTCTAGTAGTCTATTTGAACTTGTTCATCTTGACATATGGGGACCCAGTCGTTATCCTGATCGACTGGAGAATAGATATCATTTGATTATTATAGACGATTTTGCTCGTGTGTCTTGGTCTTTCTTAATGAAAAATAAGTCTGATGTCTTTCAAATCATTATTCATTTCATACACGAAATAAAGAATCAGTTCGGTACCACCATAAAAATCCTTAGATCTGACAATGCTAAGGAGTTGGTCTCACATGACATGCAATCATTCTTAGTGTCTCAAGGTATTTTGCATCAAACCACCTGTCCCTATACATCCCAGCAGAATGGAGTGGCGGAGCGTAAACACAGACATATTCTTGATATTGCTCGCACAATACTCATTGACTATCATGTTCCATCTACACATTGGGGTGATGCGGTACTAACTGCCACATATCTTATTAACCGCATGCCTTCTACTCCTATTGACGAGCAGATACCTATTGAGGTTCTTTTCCTAGGAAAAGCCATATTTCATGTCCCTCCAAAAGTCTTTGGTTGCGTCGCCTTCGTTCATCTTCTTGATCCTGGTAGGGATAAACTATCAGCCAGAGCAGTCAAATGTATTTTTTTAGGATATGCTCGAAATCAGAAAGGTTATAGGTGCTATGACCCACGTTCCAAGAGACACTACATAAGTGTT
Source organism: Ottelia alismoides (assembly GCA_037367405.1). Lineage (NCBI taxonomy): Eukaryota > Viridiplantae > Streptophyta > Magnoliopsida > Alismatales > Hydrocharitaceae > Ottelia > Ottelia alismoides. Next base: position 335,603 of record JAZKJV010000882.1, read on the forward strand.
GATGTTACTTTCTTTGAATCTCTCCCTTATTACTCCCGGATCTGGCACTCATGTATCACCTCCCCCCGTTACCACTTCTCCTCTTCCTATTCCTCTCTCTTCCTCAGGTTGATTACACCCCTTCTGCGCATGCACCATCTCCTTAGGTATGTCCCTCGACTGAGTTATTACAAACTGAAGACACAGATGCAGATACAGGTATCTCCGCCAACCCAAGGGAAGCTCCAAGTGACATACCTATCGCTCTTCGGAAGGGGACCAGGCAATATCCATCGTGATACAGTACAAAGCATCCAATCTCTGTTGTTGTAACCTTTTCCGGACTCGGCCCTACATACAGACAGTTTACCCAAGCCATCTCGAGTACCATTATTCCTCGTAATCATACAGAAGCCATGCGGGACTCAAGATGGCGCCTAGCAATGGAAGAAGAGATGTCTGTCTTGATCTCTCGGAATACATGGACACTTGTAGATCCACCAGGCGATAATAAAATTGTTGGCTCCAAATGGGTCTTCACTGTGAAGTACAATCCAGATGGGTCTATTTCTCGCTACAAAGCACGACTTGTGGCAAAAGGGCTTACGCAAACTTATGGTGTTGATTCTTTGATACCTTCTCGCCAGTTGCTCGTTTATCCACCATAAGAATTCTCATAGCAGTAGCAATGCAGCTTGATTGGCCCCTGCATCAACTAGATGTAAAAAATGTGTTCCTTTATGGTGACCTCCAAGAAATTGTGTATATGCAGCAACCACCTGGGTTTGAGATTCAAGGGGAGTGTCAGAAAGTTTGTTTGCTATGCAAGGCCATATATGATCTCAAGCAAAATCCTCGTGCATGGTTTCAAAAATTATCAGAAGTATTAGAAAATCTGGGCCTCATCCGATCTTCAGCAGATCATTCCTTATTCATACAGAAGAATGGAAAAGGAACTGTGGCTATGCTGGTATATGTGGATGACATTATCCTCACAGGAGATGACCATGATGGTATTATAGAAGTGAAAAAACAACTGGCTAACAATTTGTGAACAAGGACCTGGGACCTCTAAGATATTTCCTAGGGATTGAAATAGCAAGATCCAAGAGAGGAATTATTATGTCTCAACGAAAGTACGCTACTGACCTCCTTCAAGAAACAGGGATGCTAGGATCCAAGCCAGCTCAGATACCCATGGATACTAAGGGACGCATCTACGAGGCATGCGATGTTGAGGATAGTGGTCGATACAGACATCTAGTGGGTAAGCTACTATACCTTACCATCACCCGACCAGATATCTCTCTTGCTGTCGGAAAACTTAGCCAGTTCATGGACTCACCTACCTCGGCCCGCTATGATGCATGCATGATGGTCTTAAGGTACGTCAAATCATCTCCAGGAAGAGAACTACTATTCACCAAAGGCAATAGCTTTGACCTCATGGCGTATTCAGACGCAGACTATGGAGGAAGCCTGATCGATAGAAAGTCTACTACAGGGTTCTGCACTAATCTTGCAGGAAATTTAATCACGTGGAGAAGCAAGAAACAAGTTGTGGTCTCTCGCTCGAGTGCTAAAAGTGAATACCGAGCCATGGCTCAAGCTGCAGCAAAACTTGTATGGGTCTGATCTATACTTACCGATCTTCATATCACTTCTGGAAAGATCATGGAACTTAGATGCGACAACCAAGCAGCAATGCACAAAGCCAACAATCCTATGTTCCACGAACGCACCAAACATATGGAAATTGACTGCCACTATACTAGAGATTTGATAATAAAAGGTCTACTTCGTACTCAAAGCGTACCTTCCTCGGATCAAACGGTAGATATATTCACCAAGCCGCTTGCACGCATACAGTTTGAAAAATGTTGTAACAAGCAGAGCATGATTGATATATGCTCCAGCTTGAAGGGGGGTGTTGAGAAGCACTCTACCCGCAAACCCTAGGGGTAGATTAGTCATCTCATATACCAAGTGTATTGTAACCCTAGACCTCTCTACCTATATAAAGAGCCCTAGGGATTGTTGGAAATGCGAGCCCACGGCGAGCCATTATGCAATAAATGTTATTGCAATTCACTCCTTAATCTGAAATGAAGAATACATAATTTGCATAATAGGTCCCTTAGTATAATTAGGGTTATGTACCATGGCCATCTTGATGATCATACAGCTGTTGATTCAAGTATTGAATCATAGAGGCTGGTGCTTGGATGAATATCTAAAGAGTTAGATTGAGGACTCGTCAAGTACCGTCAAATGATTATTAAGAGATGATCTTCAGCCAGAATAGGAGATGGCAATCCTATCTCAGTTAGGATGATATCTGACCGACCTCTTGATGCAGGTCCTCTGCATAGGAATAGAGATTCAGAGATGTCAGATTAGTTAGGTCAAAGAGTTGACTTAGCGAGATCGAGATAACCAAAGTCCTATATCGTATGCTGTCACGATACAGGCACGCATCCTCTGACCGGAGACAGATGTGTTACTATATGTTTGAGTATGTACATTTGGCAGACCAATAGGTTGATGACCTAATCAAGGTCTATACACCGGCGCGCTGGTGTGCATATAAGGGCATATGAGTAATACGATCTCTCAAAGGGATCATACAGGTTCACTACTGAACCGGAAGACATGAGCTCACTCATGAGATATTGGGAAGAATCAAATTCTGTGCGCACGGTCGTCTCGCTTTGGAAGCTTGACTGAATTTGTTGGTTTGATATATACTTTTGGAAAGTATATGATCAAGACCTAGGTATGATATATGCTTTTGAAAAGTATATGATCAATACCGACTCCCAATGATCGAATGAGAACTTACTGATAAAACCATGAAGTAGACGGTATAAAGTTGATCCAATACTTCGGGTTTAATCTGAGTCTTCCAGTATGCAGGATGTACAGGTATTAGGAATACCTGAGGGTGATGTGATCATAAATGATTGTATAACCATGATGCTTCCATTCCTAGGGAGTGATGAAACGGGTCTGGATTTTAGTGACTCCTCTCAGTAGAGAAGTAATCTTATCTTAGTCCAATTATTGGACATTGATCTGAATATGATTCAGATGCAATGAGAAGATTAGATTTGCGGTCTTGATTTAATCAAGCATCTATGGGAGGCCCGCGATCTGGATTTGATATATGATTTCAATATCCATGTCACTATACGTGGAACAATACAATCACCCTGTCCTTATCTCCAAGTATCTGCGGAGAAAGCGCATTACCCTTGAAGGAGTTCATGGATAATTCTATTGTTGATTTATGTATCCGAACATTGAGGAAATGGATAATTAAATGTGATTTAATTATCATGAATAATATGAATTTGATTCATATTATAAAGAGAGTTATCTTAGATAATTAAATGTGATTTGATTATCAAAGATGTAAATAATATGAATGTGATTCATATTATTTGAGAACAAGAGAATAGAGATCCAAGATGATTAAATGTGATTTAATTATTATGGATAAGAATAATGTGGATAGTAATATCCAATTATTCATAATATATTATAAATGTGATTTATAATGTATTAGAGAGAGCTAATTATAATTTATATGTGTTGATTAATTATTATGTGTATTGGATACACATTGTGTAATTAATTGACAATGTAAATTATATGTTGTTTTGGGTTGTGAATATGATTCACAATTTTTCCATGGCAAGATTGCAATATTCTCAAATATAATTGTGAATTATTTTTAAAGAATAAAATCCCAACAAATAGTTGTTGGAAATAAGTAGAGAGAAAATAAAGGAGATGTGCAATCTCATGGAATCCATGAGATTGCACTCCCCATTAGGAATAGAAGGGGCGGCACCCAATTCCCTTGGGGAATTGGTGGCCGTCCCCTCTTCTTTATGGGGAAAGATCTCTCCTTTGTATTCTCTCTCCTTATTTGATTGATTTAATTTGGTATTAATATTTATTTGATTTATCAAATATATTTTATCAAAATTAAATCACAAGTTGTTGGTTTTTACCAACAACAATCTTGACCATTGGATTGACATAAATCAATCTCATCCATTGATTTTATATGTCACATGGATTGAGATCCATGGATCCCAAAACCCTATAAATACTAAATAGAGAGGCATACCCATGCTCTCTCTTTACACATAATGCTTGTGAAGCATCTCTCTCTCTCTTTCTCTCTAGACGTCAGCCCTCTCTATCCCTCTCATGGCCGTCCACCATGGATACCATGTAGAGGTCCTCCGTCGCCGCAACATCGTCGTTATGCTGCCCGATCGTCTGTTCGTGGATCTCCGTCTCCTTCGGTGCGCCTCGCTCGTGAAGAAGACAACGGATCTCGTGTGTCGAGATCAGGAGATCTGCCGCTTGGATCATCAACATGGATTGCGAGACGCACGCGGTTCATCCCCGCGCTCGCAAGCGTCTCCTCCGTCGGATCGGACTTGAGACAGGAGGTTTCTTCGTTTAGAGACTCGATCGCAAACACGCTTCAAGAGGTAATCCTATTACTTGTTTGTGGTTTAGACGAAACGATTCGAGAAGTGTTCTTGGATCATTTGGTTTCGTCATATAAAATTTTTTAAATTCCGCTGCATCGAGCTAGTCGCTCCTCGTCGTATTCGATACGACGCTCACGCTTCCGTGATGCGCTTGAGGATCAAACCATATCCTTCAGTGATTCCCTTTCTGAATAAGAAAAAGTATTATCCCTCTCAACTATTAAAAATCATAGTTTTTGTGGGGAAAGTCAAATTTAGAGTCATTTTCCAAAATTTTCGATGATTTCCCCATAATTCTCTGAAATTTCTTTCCAAACTAGGCGAAACGAAACGAGGAATCTAAAATTTAAGGCTTTGTTGTATTATGGATTCTCTCTACTACAAGGCGTATGTGATGTGTGTATGTGTGTATCATATTTTATTTTTAAAATTAAATATTTTTCTAAGTTGAAAGTATTTTGATTGGATAGAAGTTCTAAGCTATCATTTCAATCTTCAATTTTTTACATAAGATACCATTTTGCTAGTTCTTTTTGTTGGCCTATGTTTTTCTGTTATTATTACACGTGTCACCATTCTCATGTTCAAGAGGTGAAACTAATGGTTTCTAATTTTGGTTCCAAATCTGGTTACGGCTCTAAGCAGCATACTACTTTCTTACTATTGGAGCGATTGGATGGAAATTTAATGTAACATATCATGTTAATATCTTGCTATTAGCAAAAAATGTGCATTTTAATCTCATTTATTGAGTTAAAGAATATTAGAAATCTTAATTTTAGAACAAATGAGATTTCAAGTAATTTCCACAATTCTCGGCCATTTCATTAAAATATCACCGAAAATCCATCGAATTTATATTTCTAGGTTTATCGAAACGAAACCGAAATCCGACATTTAAGACAATGAATATAGGTATCCAATCACTAACTCTTAGTCATCTGCTGGTTAAAGGTAGCCCAAGGTAGCGAATAGGAAGCGAACCACGGGATGTGTTCAAAGCCTCTTCACATGCCAAAACGGCTGGCTCTGATAACCAAAAAGTATCACATTAGACTTGGCACAATTCATATTCAAACCCGAAAGCTCTCTAAAGATAGTGAGCATAATAGTCATCCCCTTCACTTCGTGTTGCCTCCCTTCAATAAAAAAGATTGCATCATCTGCATATTGTAGAAGAGGTATTTAGACAGTTGACCAAAAGAGAAGCCTGATGTAATGTCGCGGGTAGTTGCATGGTCAATCATACGTGCAAGAACGACTATTGCAATAACAAAGAGCATTTGAGCCAATGGGCAGCCATGTCTGACTCCATGCAAAGGTTGGAAGAAACCCCATTCTAGATGATTGTTAACTAACATTGTGTAGGAGGTTGTTGTAACAAATCTCTTCATCCAGGAAATCCAGAGTGTTGGGAATCCTCTCTTTGCCATAGCCGACTAAAGGAAACGCCAACAACAGTGTCATACGCCATTGAGAAAATCAACCTTCCACAGTAAGCCACTAGAATTCCTTCTCTTCCAGTCAGTAATGATCTCCATCACTATTGCTAAACTGTCATTGATATGCCTGCCAGGGATGAAGGCGGATTGCAAAGGAGAAATGTTTTTTTTTTCAAAACATTGTGCAGCATGTTTGCCAGAACTTTAGTTGCAATCAGATATAAGGCACTAGAAAGTGTTATAGGGTGAAAATCATCCACCCTCTCAGAAACCTCCTTTTTGGTAGGACGAAGAAAAGGGCCTTGTTTAGCATGTTGAATCCAGAGTTGGCCCTCATAAACTCCTCCATCAAACTTGTTACCTTAACACCCACCAAATCCCAGAACTGCCAGAAGAAGAGAACCAAGAATCCATCTAGGCCAAGTGCGCCATTTGCATTTATTCCCCAAACTGCTTCCTTTACCTCTCAACTCGAGGTTCCATGCACCAACCGCTTAATGAGATCTGCCTCTAAAAGTGCCCCTCTCACCCCGTCTTGTCCATCTCCACGGTCTGGTATCCACCCTGCGAGAGAAAGTGTGGAAGTAGTCTACAAGAGCTCTCCCATTTCTTGATTACCTTCACCTTGCATATCATTGATCAACACCTTATTGATTAGGTTATGCCTCCTCCTTCCACTAGCAATTCTGTGGAAGAACTTTGTATTCGCATCCCCCTCTTTGAGCTAATTTTTCCTAGACCTTTGGCGCAACTCTACATCATGCTTTTTGTCGTCTTCCGCAATTACTTTAAGCCAAGTCATTCTTTCTTGCAGTTCAAAAGGGGTTAGATCTCTGTTGTCTTCAATTGCATCTAAGCCAAAAATCTCATATACCGCTTCAGCGTGACGGACCTTTCTCTATTCTCGAACCTCCTTATTGTAAGCACAAAGTCTACCATGTAGGGATGCCAATTTAAAAGTCATCCACGTAGCTACAGATCTAGTCCTCGTATCTACAGATCCAGAGCAATCTATAGCCAACCAATGTTCGCATACCATACTCTGAAATTTTCTTCTAGTAACTAGGACTTCTCAAACCTGAAGGAATGTGGTACCACATTCTCTCTAGCATCCCAGACCAAAAGAGTATGATCTGAGCGAGACCTCGGTCAAGATGAGACCGAGGACAGTGGAAACAACTCCAGAGCACCGGAGGACAGCAGGAAATGATCTATTCATGAGCGGGATCTAGAGTTCCACCAATTGTATTGCATATCTGTAGCATCCATAACCTCCAATTCTAGGTCATCCATCAACTCCAAGAATGCATTAGAGCCTTGATCCCGGCCTCCACGCATTCGTGGGCGATCAGCGGAGATAAAAGTAACATTGAAGTCCCCCCCCCAACAAGCCAAGTAGGTTCTGAGAATAATTCTCTAACTTCACGCAGATCAGCACATAAAGCTCCCCAAGCTGCAACAGTCACGGGCCCATACACACATGAGATCAGAACAGGATAATAAACTAAAAGATTATGCAGCAATACATATTGCACAAATCTTCCTTTACGTTCAACGTTGAGAGTGAACCCCAAATCTCTCCAAGCTATAACAATTCCACATGCAGCTCCAGTGACGTTAATTGCACTATAATTTGAAATATGATAATTTCCCAAAGAGTTCCATAGAGAGGTATTCCAGCTACTTATTTTAGTTTCTAGTAATAGAAGAATATCACAACATCAAGCCATAATCAAAGAGCCCCTTGCTCTTTGTTTCTTCGGGTCGCCCAGACCCCCTACATTCCAATTCACGACCTTCATCGATTCAACAAATGGTTTCCCATGGCCGGAACTACCCCTACGAATGTTGCCACTAATAGCTTTTCTTCTCGATGTCTCTGCAAGGTCGCTTTATCATCAGCTATATGTTTAGACGTTGAAGGACCATGAAATGTCCTTCCATGCCTTTTTTCCTCGCCCTATAATGCTTTGTCGTTTCCCTTTGAGCTTCCCCCAACCTGTTGTTTTCAAGGAACTTGATAAGACTGAAGTTCGAGTCATCCCTCCCAACGCCTCTTGGAGTGGATCTGAGGGTGATGGGTCCATCGCCAGCAGATCAGCTAGAGAAACCTTCAGTTTTAAAGGCACGTCAAGGGTTAGCCTCTAAGACATCATTTCAATGAAAGCTTGCCAAGCGAAAGGGACTTCCAAAGCAAAAACCTCTAGGAGGTTGCACCGAGATGCCCGATTAACATCATTTAGAAATGGATGAAACCCGGTTCAGTCTAGAATGTGTAGCGCCAAATCTCATGAGGATCTGAATGCCCGGTTTCGGATAACACCCCTTAGTCCAATCAACTCAATATCAAGGGCTTCCAATACAAGCCTCGCCCATAAGGAAAGGGCGACAAAAATGGCAACTGGGGATTTCGATAACATACAGAATCGGTTGATTCCAAATGTGGCGAGGAAAGTGGAGTTAAGTTCGGTGCGCCTCACCAGGAGAACCAATATGGCCAACGGCATCTTGTTATCGGGACTACATACCATGATGGTAACCCCATATTGTAGTCACTTCCATTGGTGCATTTACTCACACATTCAAGAGACCCATCTGTGCTCTGACTAATGCATTTTGTTGTTTAGCTATGGCCAATCTAGCTAGTATTGCATGCAAGGGAGCATCGTGATCCTCATCTTTTGCGTGCTTCTTTGGAGGCATCGTAGAATTTTCTAAGTCACCTTCATCAGAGAACGGATTAAGATTAGAAGAAGATGTTGAAATCAAATCGAGCTTACCAAGGTGAAGGTCATCCTCGGTGAGAAAGGAAGAGAGAAAGAGATTGGTCGGTTTGCAACCATTCTCTAAGAAAGATGTGAACCTCAACTCAAGAAGAGGGTCTTCATGAGTCCAAGAAGGTCCAGGAAGTGAGGTTTCATGGTCCTCAGAAGACATAACAGTTGAGGAGTTCAATGAGAAGTTCGCGAAGTCTGAACAAACTTCCCCCCAAATATTCATCTTTGATGTCCATCGCTTGAAAAAAATCGTCTCCTAACAAATTGTTTTATCTTCGATCTATTATTGGAGAATTCCATCATAAGTTTTTGGTTCATCATTGCAATTTAAATCTATTTTTCTTCGATTCGGCGTTACGTTTATTTTGACATCAACATTGGTTTAATCAAGGTTCAACTTTGAGTCTGTTGAAATAGAAACGTGGAAGCGGTAAATCAATCAATAGCAATAAACATGAAGAACAAGAAGGTTTAACGTGGAACCCTACTCCCTAAGGAGCGGGATGAAACCACAGAAGATACCCATCAAAGGGGTTGGATATTCTATTAGAATTCTCAATGAATACAGGGGGTGAGGGGCTCCTTATATAGCCCCTCAGACATACTGGAGTCCCACTGCTTATCCATGTAGGACTAAACTTGAGTGGGGTAATTGGATCTTGGTGAGATCCAATTACCCACCTATTACATTATTTAACACTCCCTCTCAAGTTGGAGCTGAGAAAGCTGCAACTTGCAACAAAAAGAAAGGGTACAACACATCTTCACACGATACATCACAAGGACACATATCTGTTGTTGGTAAAAGACCTCGCATGAGGATGGGTCTGTGGCTTTAAGGACATCGGAACATATCTCTGTCATGCATGTAGAACCGATGCTATATCAGATCACCAGGATGTATCTTTGTCATGCCTGGAGAAGAATCGCTGCAGAAGAAGTCCAGTGCGGGGAACTGATCGGGTCGTAAAAGAAGAAGTATATACCCTGATGAAGAATTGGATGCTCGGTGAAGACGGTTGATCAACAAAATCTGGAGTGCCTATCTGTCGGCAGTGGTCAGGCAGTAAAAGTTGTGAAGAATACATCTCTGACTCCCCCTTCTCCCATACTTGATTGAGTAAGAACATGGATCAAGTTGGGGGAAGGGGGAGTTGGAGATGTATTCTTCACAACTTCTACTACCTGACCACAACTAACAGACTGGCACTCCAGATTTCGTTGAGAGAAGCGATGGAGGCTGATGTGGCAGGGGTGCAGCCTTGGCTTGGGAGCAAGCTGGTGCGGCAGGAGAGCTAGGGCTAGGGTTCTTCTCGCACGGAGGAGGTGGGCAGCGATGGAGAGTGGTTGCTGATATGCGATGGAATCGTCGAAGGAGGCGCACATGATGGAGAGAGATGTGGGCGAGGGAGATGTCGCCAGGGGGTGCCTCGTCTGGATGTCGTGCTTGGAGTGGCTCTGCCAGGACTGTTGATGAAGATGTGGTTGCTGGAGTGCCGCCTCTTTGAACTGGAAGTCTAGGGTTTCAGAAAACCCCCAAAAAAACTCTCGAACTTGAACAATAGATCTTCAAACTAATCTTCAAGAACATAATTAGGTTTTAATTGAAATCCTATAATCAAATCTCGAATCTCGAACACAAAAAAAAATAATGAACATAAAGAAAATCTTCGAGAATCGGCCCGCTCCGATACCATGTTGAAATAGAAACGCGGAAGCGGTAAATCAATTAAGAGCAATAAACATGAAGAACAAGAAGGTTTAATGTGGAATCCTACTCCCTAAGGAGCGGGATGAAACCACGGGAGAAGCCCTCATAGGGGGTGGATATTCTATTAGAATTCTCAATTAGTACAGGGGGTGAGGGGCTCCTTATATAGACCCTCAGACAGACCGAAGTCTCATCGCTCATCCATGCGGGACTAAACTTAAGTGGGGTTGGAACTTGGTGTGATCCAATTACCCACCTATTACATTCTCTAACAGAGTCCATTTCTTTTTACTTTGATTATGGACAAGTTGACACGTCACATTCAAAATGAGATACCTTGGTGTATGTTATTTGTTGATGATATTGTGCTGATTGATGAGACTGGAAATGGAGTAAATGAGAATCTTGAGGCTTGGAGACATGCATTGGAGACTAAAAGATTCCGTATAACTAGAGCTAAGACTGAATATATGGAGTGCACTTTTGATGGAAGCAATGATGAAGGAATCGAGGTGAAGATTGGTGATGATAACATTCGGAAGAGAGGATCTTTTAGATACCTGGGATCTATTTTGCAACATGATGGGGAAATTGATAGAGATGTTACTAATAGAATAAATACAGGCTGGCTAAAGTGGAGAGGAGCCTCTATTGTTCTCTGTGATAAGAAAATTTTTTTAAAAATCAATGGAAAGTTCTACAAAGCAGCTATAAGACATGCCATGCTCTATGGGTATGAATGTGGGCCTGTGAACTTTCTTTTTGATGTCAAACCAGGTGAATCCCCACTGTGGGGATCATCGCCTATTGTATTTCATTAAAGAAGTTTCGGAATACATTACCGGGAGAGCCAGAAGTTATACATCGCGTTACATTGGGACACCACGTTCTCAGAGTAGAATCTCTGATTTTTGAAGATAAGCTCATTGCGGCCCAGTCATATAGCCCAGAGAGCAGCCAACGGCTTAGAACAATCCTCACTGGAGTTACTGCCAAACCTCCTGATGGACTCCCAGAACCGCGCATCCCATCCCGTTGCACTCATGGGATAGCGAGCTCGGACCAAACTCGCACGGACATCACGCAATTGAAAAATAAATGCTCAGAGTCCTCAGCCGCATCGTCGCACCTGTCGCACCGGTGTCTGTAAGACGAAATAGACGCCCCCTCCTTACTTTGTCCATGATCCTTCCCAGACTAAGGCACCAGAGAAACACTTTGACCCTTAACAGAATCTTAGCCGCCCAGACAATTCACATATCCAGAGAAAGATATGCATCCCGTTCCTCGGTTCTCCTCGTCAATGCAAGGTAAGCCTTTTTTATCGTGAACTCAGTGCCCCCCCATCGATAGTGGTCACGGTCCCGGGAGAAGGGCTCCCGCTGCGATAGGCAGTCCAACAAAGCCGAAAATTCATCCGCACGCTATTCCGAGAGCTGGGCGACGAAAGTCGGTGTCCAAGCGTCCTCCATAGCCACCTACGAGAGCATCGCTTCCTTCATTGTCGCCAAGGCGAAGAGTCACGGGAATCTCACCTCCAAGCAGTCGTCGCTCGTCTAGTTGTCACGCCAAAATCTGAAAGTCATGCCATCGTCGACGACCGGTTGGAACCGAGCTACCAACTGAGGCATAACCGCCCGTATACCCGCCCATAGTGGGGATTCAAATCTCACACGCCGCAGCACCAGGTCGCCTCTGACCCCGTAAATTTCCCTCAAAAGTCTCATCGCCAGGGAGGTAGACGAGCCCCAAGTTCGGATGGCCCACTTAGATAACAATGCCCTGTTCATGCCCTCCAACTCCCTAACCCCAAGGCCGCATCCTCATGCCTCTTGGTGACTTCCTCCCAACTGAGCAGGTGCAAACTCGACTCGTGCTTCCCCCCTTTGGACCAGAAGAATCCTTTCATTAGGGCCTCTATTTTTTTTCTCACCCCAACTGGCATCAGCCTCGTGGAGATGAAAAAGACGGGAATGGCGGACAACACGTGCTTCAGGAGAACCAACATCCCCCCCCCCCCGAGATAGCGATACCGCCTTCCAACCCGCCAGTCGTTGTTCCATCCTCATCACTAGGCTATCCCAATCTGTCCTTCAAAGCTTGGCCGCAACAAGAGGTAACCTCAAGTATCTGATCGGCAAGGTCCCCACCGCACACTCCGTCATAGTCGCCAAGCAAGCACGGTCCGAGTCCTCCATTCCAAAAGTAACCACCATCGATTTCACCTTGTTAACTTCCAGGTCGGAGAGTTCACCGAAGAATTCAGCCAGCTGCACAGCATTTTCGTTCTGCTCATTGGTACCGCCCAGAAAGAGAGTAGTGTCGTCCGCATATTGTAACAGAGGGATGGTGATATCCCCCCGTTTGTATCCCACGCACTAGTCCATCCTAGTCGCCTGATTCAAAAGGACCCCCAGAGCATCTGCCGTGATGACATATAGCATTGGGCCAAAGGGCACCCCTGCCTCACTCCCCGCTGCGGCTGGAAGAAACTCCCCTTCGGCTTACCATTCACCAGGAACCCGTATGAGGAAGTGGTGACGCATCTCTTCATCCAGTCCACCCACTGCTCCGGAAAGCCCTGCCTCCGGAGCGAAGTCCATAAGAATCTCCAGTCCACCGAATCATAAGCCTTAGTGTAGTCAATTTTCCAGAGCGCCCCTATCGCTTTCAAGCGCTGCCAGTCTAGACAAATCTCTGTGGACATAACGAGATCGTCCGCCATTTGTCTCCCCGGGATTAAAGGCATTTGTCCCTAAAGAAGCACCGTGTCCAGTACCCCCTTAAGTTTGTTCGCCAAGATCTTCGCGATGATGAGGTAAATCCCATTTGAGAGAGCAATTGGCCTATAATCATCCACCTGCATGGGAGAGTCCTTCGGAATCAAGATAAGCAAGGCCTGGTTCATCCTCTCAAGGCCGTTGTTTCCATCCCTGAATTCTTGGCCTGTGAACTATAGACATGTGCAAAGAATGGCAGAAGCAGAAACAAAAATGCTAAGGTGGATGTGTGGACCCACACGTAAAGATCGGATTCGGAATGATGCAATCAGAAGGAAAGTTGGTGTAGCTCCGATCGAGGATGAGATGCGAGAAAATCACTTAAGGTGGTTTGGTCATTTACAAATGAAGTCAGTTGATGCACCGGTTAGGAGATGCGAGTTTTGGGATGTTGAGCCAACTAAGAGAGGGCGAGGAAGGCCCAAGAAGTGTTGGAACGAGACTATATGAAGGGATCTTAGTTTTTTTTGATATAAGCCCGAGATTGACCCAAGATAGATCTGAATGGAAGCAAAGAATCCATGTAGCCGACCCCGCTTAATTGTGAGAAAAGGCTTTGTTGATGTTGTTGTCAGTGTTATGTTTATAATTTCTCTACATCAGGGGGTGTGGCTGCAAGTTTTCTACCCTTTCAACAAAAATAATTCACATCCATGAGTTCCCACCAACTTTAACCTTTAGATAAATCACTCAAGGTTTGAATTCGTAACGCCCTCCCCCCTTTTGAATTCAATTTTTGAACCATGTCCTCCTTCAATTCAAGCTAGAATCTTGGTCAGTTTGTTGTTTCCAACCTCGGTGAGACCTCAGTTGGGATATCTATCATCTCCTAAGAGGTGTTCGAGCTTGAAGCCTCCGATACATCCATGGCTGGTGGAGGTGGTGATGAGATAACCTCTGCCAAAAAATTAAAGCATGCCCTACTTACTCGCAATGAGACCTCCCATTACTCCTTTCTCAACCAAAAACTTGACCTCAATCGCGATGAGACCCCTTGCATTGAATATTGTTATCCATCGTAACCACATCACCCATGAAACCTTAATCAAGGTTCTTCTGTATATCCTGATTGAGGAGTTTGACTTCCCAATTTTTTCAATGACAATGCCCATTAGTAAAACTTCCCCTGAGTGCACTAGAGTTGAGAAGGTGCCCCTTAGTACATCTGTGTAGGATCTAACTTCTTTGGCAATCGCCGATACATGTATGTGATGCTAAGGTGGTGCATGTAAGGGTTGTTGACGATGAGATATGCAATCCGCACGTTGGTGACCTGTACTATTGCAGAGGAAGCAACGTACGAGCGAAGAGCTTTTGAATGCCCTATGGCTATGAAGACCACAATGGAAGCTGCGCAGTCCTCTCTTGCAATGAGAAACAGTTTGTCAATTTGCATCATCCATCGTCACCATGTATTCGGCAGCCCTCCACTCCTTCCCTTCTAGTTCGGTAGAACCCCATAGCTTCAACCCCTCCTAGGATCGCCATTGGAAACGAGCCTTCTCTCTCCCCATGTTTCGCATCCTCCCATCCTTTCATGTAATGTTGAACCTGATATACAAAAGTTTTTTTTAGCAAGCACCTTAATGGTGGGTTTATTTTCCCTTCTTGAAAAATACAATCGAAAAAGAAACGTGTTCCTCTTAGAAAGGAAAATTGTCGTGGTAGATAAGGTCTTTATTATTATAGCTGAACAATCTCATATTGTTTTATCAATAATCAGCATCAGAGATTGTGGTTATGCTGATGTGGTAAAATAATATTAGAAGGTTTGTTGATTGTCGACGGGAGGATCATGACCGTTATCGGTGTGGCCAAGTAATCTTTGACTGTTGTTGGATGTCAGCGATGAAAATCGTGGTCCTTGCTAACATCGTCGAGAAGTATATGATGTTTTGATGTTTGAGTTGATCTCAGTCCTAACCATGATCCTATCAATCAGTGTTGTAAAAGTCGCCCGACTGGCCCGACTATTAGGTCCAACTAGTCTAGTCAGTGGGGTGGCCGATCGAGTACCGACTAATTCCGACTAAGCACACTAGTCGACCATTTTTTGCTTAGAGATACCATATTTTGTTGTTTTTCATAAGCAAACTTATTACAATATGCTTAATATTTTATTTAGATCAATTACTTCTTTTATTTTATTATGATAGTATAAAATGTACAAAACCTATGTAAATATATGCATAAAAATGAGTTATATGTTTAAAATAATCATAAAATTCAAAGTCGATTAAAGTCCGACTAAATCCGATTAGTCGCCCAACTGCCGATTAATCCTTAGTCAGTGACCTGACCGACCGAGTACCGACTACCGACTTTTGCAACCTTGCTATCAATTATATTTTATTTTTATTATTTTAAAATAAAAAATATGCTTGGTACATATATTCTTATGTATGTATACATGTGCGGCCATTGCGTAATAGTATAACAGTACTGATTGAATTTCAATTAAACATTGCCCATCTTAATTTAATTAACATAAAAAATAAAAAGGGATAAAGATACGTACATGCCCCCCTCCGGGATCGCATAGTCGTTGATTGTTGTAACATTGTTCTTGACAAAAGGATATTCAACATGATAGGTGAGACGACAGTGTATAGTATGGCACAGTTGACCCTACTCATTGCTTTTCTCCTTTCTAGGTTTCTCGGTATTAGCACCCAAGATTGGTTGTTGATCCTCGATTGTTAATGGGACTTCGTCTTTACATAGTGCCAATTGTTTAGCCTCTGTAGTTGAGTGCATGAAAGGAAATATCGTAATATATCGATATCGAGATGAGACCGATAACGGTATAGATATGGCGATATATCCTCCTTTTCAGGCATTTCCTTCACAAAGTGTGCCGATATGGGCGATATTTCGACGATATATCACTGATATATCGTCAAAATATCGTATCGACATGATATCGATATAGATATGGCATTCATGGTTGAGTGCTTAAACTGGACTCGAGCATGAGTGTTCGATCGCTAACTCGTAACTTGGTGATGCTTGCCCATTAGATGTTCCATGCTTGTCTTAAGTCTCAAGCTCGACAACGCTAGCAGAATTATTGATGTACATCTGACAAGCATGTATCTACATGTACTGAAAAAGGTTTGACCAGACAAACTAATTAATTGTCTTCTTAAAAGATAGAGATCATTTATCCAATGAATAATGCAAATACTAGTAAGGCACCAAGAACTAAATATAACCATAGTCATAATAGCTTTGGCAGCAAAATAGTAGGTTGATGTACTATTTTGTTTCTAATGTCACTTGTCATCAAATTGCAACTTTTCTATTAGGATTTTTTGTGCCACTCCAAGTCCTTACAATTACTGTTATACCCAAGGCCTTAGATATCGGTTTCGGTCACCATTTCGGTATCGACCAAAACAGAATTTCGATGGAATTTCGGTGGAATTTCGACCGAAATTTTGGTCATTTCGGTCATTTTTTGTACTAGCACCCCCATATTTCGGTCATTTCGGTCATTTCGGTCGAATTTCGATTTCGACTGGATATCGATATTCGACAGAAATTCGACTGAATTTCGCTGAAATTTGAGGCCATGTTTATACCCTACCCTTCTACAACATCAACCATGCCCCTAACTTCTTGAAACACTAACAGCTATGCCCCTCGGATTAATTGTCGTCCTTTCCACTCCCAAAGAGATATTAACCCAAAGGCACGAGTATGTCTAGAAGAATAGAGATACAAGTGTAATTATATGCTCTTCACCCTCCTTCCTCCCTCTTCATCATCTTCTTCTTCCTTCATACCTCCCTTCCCCCTCCTCCAGCCTCAAGACGTCACCTCGACCTCCTCAAACGCCATGCTCACCGCCTCCTCCCTCACCCTTGCCCTGACCTCCTCCGCCCGAAGCCCAACCCATCCTAACTTTGATCCATCCTACCTCCCCTTAATCTTTGGGAAACAACATTAGGCAACATTGTCGTTATGTGCTCCACGCACCCCGTCTCAGTTGACAGCTAAATTTGGAGAACCACATCCAAACTTAGCATCATCATCATCAAGCATACGGCAACTAGGCAAGTAGACTGGAAGCACACCACCGGACACCACCGCCTTGTGAAGCTCTTTGTCTCAACCCATTATTTTGTTGCTCCTCATCATTGGAACAAGGTTGAAAGACTCAGCTCATGTTATTAAGCTCATGCAGATCCCATCATCGCTGACCTATCCTTCACGGCCACTTGTTGACTCAATGAGGCAACCGCCTCCCTGGAGCCCTTGGTCCTCTGAGTTCAACCTTGTTTAACCTAAAATTGATGTATGCCTTTGTGCAGCCCTCAATCGTTGCAGTTGCCCTCCCAGGTTACCATGCATCTTGCGGACTTCGCCTGTCGCCACTGATGCACTCACTCTCTACTGGCTCCTTCCGAGATGCCGCCAAATCCATTGCAGCACCATCCTCTTCATTGATCCCACTAGTGTGGTTGACACCATTACCTCAACCTAGTTGTTGATGTTTCTTAGTTGGGCCTTGGTTTTAACAAACTATGGTCTGGTTTATCTCTTAGACAGTCCAACTAACAAAAGGGCATAACTATTAACGGTGTAAGAAGGTGGGTGGGACCTTAACGCCGACGCTTCCCCTGGCCCCGACGGCTTCCCTATCTCGTTTTATAGGGACTTCTGGGATGTGATCCCTAATGATGTTTTTGAAGTCGCGCTCGAATTTTGCAATGGCAATCGGGTTTTCGACAGGATTAACAGGGCCAACATGGTTCTTATTCCTAAGTCTCATGGGGCTTCTCGTATCGAGGATTTTCGTCCTATTGCTATTTCAAACGGCATCTACTTGATCATTGCAAAGGCTTTGGCTATTCGGCTTGCTCCCCTCCTGGACTCTCTTATATCTCCCGCTCAGGCCGCTTTTATCCAGGGGAGAAAGATTTCCGATTGTTACGCGGTGGCGTCTGCAATCATTGACGGTTGGCATAGAAATGGCACGAAGGGGATTCTATGGAAAATAGACTTTGCCAAGGCCTACGACTCTCTGGACTGGCGCTTCCTTTGGAGGGTTTTAAAGGCTCGGGGCTTCCCCCCGCTGTGGATCTCATGGGTTAGACGATGCGTTACGACTGTGTCTTTCTCCCTCTCTATTAATGGCCGACCGACCGGGGGTCTTTTTCAGCCTCGGAGAGGGGTTCGGCAGGGTTGCCCCCTCGCCCCTCTCCTCTTCGTTCTGGCCACTGATGTTATGCCACGCATGATCCAGGGTGTGGTTAATGCTGGTTTTACTCGCGGTTGTTTCTTGGATAACCTTCATATCCCTCTAATTCAATTCGCGGATGACACCCTTTGTTTTATTGAGGGAGGCCGGTCCCAGGCATTGGGGATGGCCACTACGATTCAACTTTTTTGCGAGATCTCGGGACTCCGCATCAATGGCGCTAAATCAAAAGTGGTGCCTTTTGGCTTATCGGCTCTTGAGGCCGGGGAATGCTCCTCTCTTTTGGGGGCTTCCCTCGGGGAGCTCCCGCTTGAGTACCTGGGCTTGCCTCTCTCTCTTGGCCGGCCGCGCTTGCGGGACTATCAGAGGGTGATTGAAAAGGCGGAAGGCAGATTGGCTGGTTGGCGTTCGTCAATGCTATCCAAAGGCGGTCGATTAGTGCTTATCAAATCGGTTCTCTCGGCTATCCCCATCTATTTTTTCTCGGCTCGCGGATTACCCAAGGGAATCCGCCTCCGCCTGGAGAAAGCAATGAGGCGTTTTATGTGGGGCAAGAATGGTTCAGACAGAAGAGGCTTGCACTTAGTTGGGTGGGACGACATCTCTAGGCCGAAAAGCGACGGGGGTCTTGGCGTTAAGCGCTTGGAGGTGGTTCGTGATGCTTGGCTCCTCAAGTGGGCGATGAGGCTTCTTGGCCGGGACGAGAGTTTCTTGTTGCAGTGTCTACGCGTAGCCGCTGGACATGCTTTTGCAACCGTTTTTGGCGGCCACTCCCTGGGTCCCTCCCATCCTTTCTGGCGCGATGTCCTGTCTGTTTTCAACTCTAAACGCTCGCTGGTTGCTCCGGCTATTGGCGATGGGAGATCTTTTCGCTTCTAGACTGTGGATTGGTCCGGGAAGGGCATTCTTAAGAATCTTTTTCCTCGTCTCTACGCGATGGCCGGGGATAAGCTCGCTTCTGTGGCCTCTTGCTGGGCCGATGGCGTCTGGTGCCCTATTTTATTGGGCACGCTATCCGACCAGCGCCTCACCGACTTCACAGTTTTGATGACTCTTCTTGCGGACGCCTCTTCGCCTTCTTCGGGCCGTGATCATTTTGTTTGGTTGGACGGGACATTCTCCTCTCGAAAGGCTTATCTCTTTGTTCTCCCCCCTGTTTTGAATGCGGATGCATCTCTTCTTCGCCACTGCAAGCTCATTTGGGATCTCAAGATTCCGGAGAGGATTGGCGTTTTCCTTTGGATTCTCAGACGCGGAAGATTACTTACGCGTGACCGATGCGCCACCATATTCCCGAATACCTCATCTTCCTGTGGTTTGTGCGGTCTCGACATTGAAACCTCCAGCCACCTCTTCTTGCTCTGTCCTTTCGTGCAGGCCATCTGGGATGGCGTGGAATGGGTGAATCGCTCCTCCATGCTTGATTTCTGGGAGAGCCTTGCTGCTGCTTCGACTCGCCCTAGATCGGTTAGAATTGTTCCCATTGCGCGTATTTGGAGCATTTGGCTGGGAAGAAACAATTTGATTTTTGCGGGGCAGCGTTTCTATAAGGGAAATATATGTATCGCTGCAAATAACTTCTGTACGGACTGGTTATCCATGTAACGTTTTTCTTTTTGGGTGGCGGATGGTATCTCTTGTACCATCAACCTTGACCTTCGTTATTTTCCCCGCCGTAAGTATTTTCTACCTTCATTATTAATAAATTGGGGCGAACACATATGAGTGTATCCCCCTCTTTTGAGTGTCAAAAAAAAAAGAAGGTGGGGATACAACGAAAACTGCAAAAAATATAGGGACACAAGTGTAACTGCAAGACCTCAGAGGGGCACAAGTGTAAATATCTTTTTCCTATTTAATTTGAATTTGGGGAATCTTGTACCATTTCGGTTGAACTTCCCCAGCATGCAATCTCAAAGAAACAAAATTTTGCAACAGTCTTAGAGACATCAGATCGTAAAATGTGATAAAAATAACTTTTTCATGGCAATTTCTTTAACAATGCAAATGTTTCAGAAAAGTACTTAGCATAAGCACAACAACGAACGATATAAGGAAAAACGGGACCTGCAATGATCGCAGTGATGCCCTAAGATCAGCATTTTCTGCCATTAGCTCTTGCTTCTTCAGCTCATAAGCATCAACCTATTTGTCAAAATAACAAAGTTGATAGCTAATAGTAGATATCACAAAATGTCACGATATTGGTCTCATACAATCATTTTGTAGAAATCACCATCAGCTTTTTTTCCATTCCATGTTCCCCGTTGTCGTCCTTCTTTCTGTACATTCAGAATGCAAAAATATCAATTACACTAGGTTGAAGACAGGCAATTAAATTAATGCAGAAGTGGAGCAGGGTGCATGTAGCAATTTTGAACGAGAAAACTCTAAAGAGATGTCATATTAACAATACCCACAAAATGTGGGAACTATAGACCACCCAGGAGTTAGGATACCTGAAGTAAATTCATTATTTCCATGCCTGATCTAGATTCCTTCTTCTTCTCCATAAGCACTTGGTTTAACCTTTCCTATATAACATAACTTTAATGATGAAAGGACGGTATTTTCGGCAATATCAAATGGAGAACCAACTTGGACATCGTGTGACCATTTAAGAATCAAAAGAAATACTACCTGCAATTTTATGTAGTCCTTCTCTTTCTTTTTCATTTCATGTATCAGCTGTGTGCGGACTTGCTTTGTAAGAAAGAACAGAGAAAGATTAAAATACATATATCACAAGGCCGCTAATTAAAAGAACTATTTTTTCCATTCAAAAAGAGGTCTAGCAACCAAGACAAAATATCAAATGAATAAAAAGAAAAAGATCTTAAGAAAATGAAATTCATGAGAATATGTTCAGAACTGGATGCATTCATCACCTGATTCCCAAGAACCATTTTCTGAAATTCATCCCTTTCCTGTTGCAGCTTCTCTAATTGTGACTTCAAAGCTGCAGTGGCTTTGGCCTCCTTTTAGCAATGTAAAAGTGCACGATAGTCATAAAACTAAAATAAAATTGTTTTCTTTGGAAAAGCAAAACTAAAAGATAATAAATTCAAAAAGGAACTATGTTTTTTTCTAAATAAAAAGGAACTGTGATACATTTGAAAATATATAAAAAAACCATACCGTCCTCGTAATTGTGGCTATATCTCTATCTTTTGCAGCTAACTGGGCTTCAAGTCTCTCAACTTTGGCCTCGAGTCTTGACATGTCAGAAAGTAACCTAAGAATAAAAGTCTCATCAGACAATCCATATTTCATCAGGCCCTAAATTAGATTCCTGCACGGATCTATAAATTGAGAGCTCCGCTTCTTGTGGTGCAATGGGTTTTTTATTTTGGAGGAGAGTCGAGGGGAAAGCTGGAAAGGTCCTTCATTTCCTAATCCAGGTTGAAATGCTCATGTATTTTCCTTCCCATAAACATGTCTAGCTTCACCTATTGATTGAACCAGCATTCTTCTTCTTAGCTACTCTCCTAAATAATGGTATTATTGGGATCATGCCGTTGAAGCATGATGCAAGAAGGCACAATAACTTAGGTTATCTTTGGTTGCAGATATCCGGCAGGGTTAGGGTTTGTCAGATATCTCACTCAAATTCGCACGTCCTACACTGGAAGTCTAACCATCACCCAGTGTCATCCACTCCACCAAAACCCTAACCCTTCATCATGGCTCCCCTTAACTCAGCACCAATGCCATCCATTATGCAGTTGACACCAACCCATCGTCGCCAACTACAATCGAGCAGCAACAGGTAGCCTTGTGCTCAGAGTGTGTTTTTTCTCCATGTCGCTTAGAGCTCAATGCATAGCTATAGTATGTATTTACGCCCTTGCAGCGGTGCGATCCGCAAGTGGCCAGGTGTTCAATAGTTATTGACTAATGTTCTGAGAATGGTCGTCAATTTTTTTAATCTTCTTGGCTCTTCTCCTAGATCAAGCATTCAAATATGATGGGTTGAAGCGGACATCCACAAGCCACCACTGTAGAGATTGAGAACCCCATTTTGCACACCGGTCATCAAGTTTGATGATACAAACTACAATCAGTGGGCGTGGAGCATTCTCGACTTGGGTCCACATGAGTAATGACAGCATATTTTAAGAAAGAAGAACCATCTGTCGTGAACGTAAAATAATGCACTTGTCAAGTCATGGATCTCATCTTATTCTCACTCTTAGAAGCCCGTATTTCTTGACTGTGTTCTGAGAATGGTCGTCATTTTTTAGAATCATGTTGGCTCTTCTCCTAGATCAAGCCTTCAAATACTATAGGTTGACATGGACATCCACAAGCCACCACGGCAAAGATTGAGAACCCCTTTTCACACAATGGTCATCAAATTCTCTAGAGAGAAAAGAATGAATTGCACTAATGAGAGGCCCTCGGATTCTCTTATATAGGAGAGGAACCTATTGGGCAAGTTACAGGACGAAGACAAAATAAATAAAAAATAAGAAAAGCAATACAAAAGAAAATATCTCAACACTCCCCCTCAAGCTGGAATGTAGAGCTTCTGGAACCAAGCTCTTGGAATCTTCTTAAGGCCATAAATAGCCTTGTGTAGCATGCAAACCTTTTGACACTCCCCCTCAGCAGCAAACTCAGGTGGTTGCTGCATGTAGACCCCCTCTTATAGATCAGCATAGAGGAAGGCATTCTTCATATCAAGCTGGTAAAGGGGTCAATCTCAAGTCACAGCAATAGAAAGTATAATACGCAAAGTAGAATGTCTGGCAACTGGAGAGGAAGTATCCTGATAGTCCACCGCATATGTCTGGGTGAACCCACGTGCCACAAGTCTCACCTTATAGTGATCCACACTGCCATCCGCATGGTGTTTCACTGTGAACACCCATTGCATACCACAACGGATGCGTCAACTGGAGCAGAAATAAGACTGTGTACCACGTGATTATAGCGCAGCCATCTCCTCCTCCATGGCTAACCTCCACTGAGTATCCTGAATAGCCTCCTGATATGTTTGTGATATCTCCACGACATATAGTGCCAAGGTAAACCTCCTGAAATCCTCTGACGGACTGCTCAAGAAAACCTGAGCTGCAATAAGATAAGTAGCACACTTTCGTTTTGGCTTGCGCAGAGCAATCGATACATCAAGACCATATGCTAAGTCTGTGACATGTGAGTTCCCCTCTTGAGAGGGCCCATGCTCATCCTGTACGGAATCTCGTTGCACAAACAACTCGGTAGTGCCATTAGTAGAAACAATGTGCTCATTACATACCTGAGGCGTGATGGACGACGAGCAAGACCTGTGAGCAAGAGGAACAGAGCGAGGCCAGCGAGCAAAAACACGTGGCAAAACTGAGTCACAGTAGAAGATGGAGCTACAGGAGCAGGTGGTAGTGGTGGCGGTGGTGGTGGTGATGTGATAGTAGGAGGTAGAGGCATGTAGATCTCATCGTCGGAGTCAGATGGGGCCAATCTATCATATGTATGAGAAAAATACATGACAGACTCAAAGAAAGTGACGTCGGCACTAACAAAGTACTTCTGCTTGAGCGGATCAAAGTAGTGGTACCCTTTCTGGGTACGAGAGTAGCCAACAAAAACACACTTGACAGCTCTGGGAGAGAACTTGTCACGACCAAGACGGACATCATGAACAAATGCAACAGAACCAAACACACCAAGTGTAAGGGAGAAAAGATCTTTCTCGAGAAACGTAATCGAGAAAGGAATCTTCTCTCCCAACACAGACGAGGGCATGTGGTTCATAAGATATGATGTAGTAAGGATAGCATTTCCCCAGTAAATATGAGGAGCATGATTATGTATCAGCAAGGTTCTGGTCACATCAAGTAAATGGCGGTCTTTGCAGTTGGCAACTGTAACATTCAGGATCCGCGTAAACCCGAACTCGACCCGAATAAGGTCCGAATAACCCAATTAAGTTATCTGACAATATTAGATAACCTAAAACGATCAATTGATCGTGAATCAAAAGTCGTTCGGGCGAAATCGACCGAAAATCGATCGCATCGTAATGCGCGCCGTGAAAAAGCCACGACGCAAATTCGGAAACTGCGAAACAAATCGAGACCATCATTAGAACCGATTCGACGAAACAAGATCAACGGAATTGATCGTTCGTCAATCGGAGGTCGTTTGATATTTTTAAATCACAAAATTTAATCTTAAACAAAAACCGTATCCGAAAATTTCGGATATTCAAAAACCCGACCGAAAGTATATCAATATTATACTCATATTGATCGTCGTTCCGAGACGATCAAACCGAGATATTACACGTCGAAATCGGAGACTTGATGTGCGCATACAGATGATTTTTAATATCTTAAAATAAGTGAAAAAATAATAAAAAAATAATTTTTATTTTTTATTTTCTTTAGCAGTAGCAGACTATTACGTTATAAAAACAGAGAAGGGAAATTTTATATACCATGTGGTCATTACATCATGAGTGATGTCATAATAAGTGATGTCATTAGTGACATCATTTGTGCTATGTCATGGCTGAGATCATATGAGGAAGCTTCCTTCCCACCTTCCTCTCCTATTTCCCTTCTCTCTTCTCTTATATACTTCTTCTATTTCAGCCGATAGAGCCCTTTATTCCCTTTTCTTTCCCTATCTTTCTTCCCCTCAAATTCCAGTCGTATGAGAGCTCCACCCTCTCCAATCCCTGCTGCAATTTCTCAAAGTTTTCAGCGGCAATTCCTCTAAGTGACCAAGGCCCTGGAGGCTGGAGTCACCTTTTCTCTGCAACAACATGCAGCCAGAGCTACTGCTATGATTCCAGCAGCTACTGCTACCCAGTTGGAGTTGCTACCTATAGCAACATGTGTAGCCCAAAATACTTCATACTTGGGCAACTTTTCTTTTATCTTTTAGGTACAATCCTATCTATATTCTTTTGCTGCCATGCATGTTGCTTTACATATAGATCAAAGCTACAAATATACAATCTAAGCATCTCCCGTTATTGTCATTCATAAATCCAAACAATATTTTTTTCTTTTCTTTGAAGATATTCCAGGAACTTGGGGATTCTTAGTTGATTGAATTAAATCAGGTCACCTGTAACCATTTAGGAATAAATTCCTGAATATGCTTAATTGATTAAATTGTGGTTTGACTAATAATTGGGACTGTTATAATACTTGGTATCAAAATAATAATAATAACAATATACATATAATATAATAACAAATCTCCAATGGATTCATCAAATAACAATAATAGCAGAAATTTTAAAATACCTGAAATTTGATTGGGATCAAAATTATTATTTTACAAAAAAAATCTGGTAGTTGAAGCGTAAATTTTTTAGAGCATCTACAGATTTTTCACCAAAGCTGAGATGAAAGTCTTTGGTATATTATTAGTTAAAATACTCTGAGAAGTGTCTATGAAGAACCCAATAGTGTTTCTTTAAGGAGTATGATACCACATCTATTAATAGTTGTTATTATACATTATCTCTACATCCTAAACCTGTAGGTTATGGGGACTGGAAGCCTAGATAGTCAACTGTTAAGATTGTTTTAAAAAAATGTACATGATAGAAATTTAGTCAGAACCTGAAGGAGACGAAGATAATATATGTGACTCTCTCTACAAAGGGTTATTGTGCAAGGCCCTCGTATGGGTTAGATGTGAAGTTGTCGCTACTTTTGAGATGAGGAACGATATGATTTTGAAGCTTGAGAATGAAAAACTGATAGATCAAATTCAAGACATTGCACCAATTTTTGATATGTCCCATGAGAGCTATATCAATGAAAAAAATAGATAATGGTTGTGGCCACATCTGTTAACGCATATAGTAGTTTTAGTGTGTCCCTCTGTTATTTTTATTTCCAGTTGTATGCTTTATGTAATTTACCCATAGGCTACTCTCCTATATAAGAGAGCCTAGGGCTTATGGAATAAACATCTGGTTCATTTTTCCCAACATGGTATCAGAGCGACGGTCCTAGACCGGAGTTCTCGAAACCCTAACCCTACCCTACCCCACCCGCCAGCCTCTTCTCCTCATCAACGCCGCCTCCACCGCCGCACGAGTGCACAGCCGCCCCACCGTGCGCCTGCACCTTTGCTGCCGCCCCTGCGCATCTGCGCGAGTGCGCTAGTGCACAGCCCTCCGCACATCGCAGTGCATCTGCGCGAGTGCATCTGCGCGAGTGCGCAGCCCTCCGCACATCGCAGGCCCCCGTGCATCGCAGCCCTTCGCGTTGTAGCTCTTGCGTGATCCTTTCACGCGCAACTGCGTGTGCCTGCGCGTGATCCAGCAGGCAGGCGTGGGCCCCTTCACACGCAACCGCGCGTGCCAGTGCGAGCAACAGCGGGCTCCTTGCGTGTGAATGTGCTCCCTGTGCGCGTGCACGTGTGCTACGCCCTAAAGCGCACACCATCTTCTACATGGGTTTAGTTGCTTGAGGTCTACACGTGCAACTAAACCCGTCTATGTCATTGTAGACGAATTTCATCTTCTGTTGGTCGCTCCAGTCTTCAGTCTCCAGTATGTCAGAAAGCAAGGCGGATATTCCATCCATTGACGCCTTTCGTGGTCCAGCGCCTATTGTAAAGATGGACGGTACAAACTATGAACTGTGGGCAATGCAGTTCATGAGCATGATGAAGTCAACGGGTAAGAAACACATTCTTACCGAACCAGAGCCTGCTGAGAAGACTGGAGTCAATGCCTCTTGGGAGGCCGATGACGCATATGCCAAAGTTTGGCTATCTGGTACGTTGGCAATTGAGATTGCCAATGACATTCTACATCAACCCACGACCAAGGATATGTGGGACATTCTGGCGGCTACATATTCGCAGGCGAAGAACGAGACAAAGATTCTGCAACTCCAACATGATATATTCACTATAAAGCAGAATGGTCGCCCTCTACATTCTCTCTACACATCACTGAGAGGGATGTTCGAGAAGCTCTACAGCTTCATGCCCCTGACAGCCACGCCAGAACAGCAAAAGACATATCGGAATGCGACTATGGTAGGCGTGTTCCTTGCTGCGCTTGATCCAGAGTATGAGGCAGCACGATCCCAGATCTTGGCCGACTCTACTATTCCTCCCATGGAGGAAGCTTTCCATAGACTGAGTCGGATCACAGTTCCTTCCACGGCCACGAATCAGAATACTTCAGCCATGGCAGCCAACAGGGGTCGCGGATTTCATCATCAGGGCCGTGGACGTGGACCCCGTGGAAGAGGAGGCCGCACTCGACCAACATGTACTTATTGTCATCGCGTTGGACACAGTGAAGACACGTGCTACTCGAAGCATGGATTTTCTGCATCTGCACGAGTCGCTGAGCAGATTGAGCCTCCATCTGCTGCTACTTTAGATCAGCGGTTCGATGATCTCGTTGCCCGTCTAAGGGGCATTATTCCCCCAGCTGGCCCAGCACCTACTACTGAGAGTCAATCTGATGCTGCTGCTTCTGCCTCTGCGTCGACCAGTGCTTCAGGTAGCATACTTGCATTTACCAGTAGTAGATCAGATTCATTACCGTGGATTATGGACTCCGACGCTACACATCACCTATGTGGCGATCAGAGTTAACTTACAGGATACTCTCAGATTCCTCCAGGCCGAACAGTAGTCATTGCCAATGGTACACATTCTCCCATCACTGGTCAGGGGGAGATTAGATTGACATCTTCTATGCAGCTCAAGAATGTGCTACATGCACCTGATTTTTCAATGAATTTATTGTCAATTAGTCAGATTACGAAGGATCTACATTGTCGGGCAATCTTTGATCCATCTTCTCTCATTTTTCAGGACATCCATACGGGCAACGTGATTGGTCGTGGCTATGAGCAAGGAGGCCTCTACCGCCTGAATCAGACTCCATTCGCTGGAACCTCATCCCTTCCCGCTGGACCAGTATCTCCCTTATTGTGGCATCTGCGCTTTAGGCATCTACCGTTTCAGAAGTTGCGTCGTGTGCTACCCCAGGGTCTTCCTCACACACCTAACCAATGTGAGGCGTGTCAGTTGGGAAAGCATCACAGGTCGACCTTTCCCAGTCGTCCAGGTCGGAGTAGTACCTCCAAGTTCGAGTTATTTCATATTGAGTGTCTGGGGTCCGAGTCGTGTACCTGATCATCAGGGACACATATTTTATATAGTTTTTGTGGATGACTTCTCTCGTATGTCATGGGTATTTTTGATGAAAAATAAATCCGAAGCAGGCAATATAATTATCCGTCACATTCAGGATGAGTTACCTTGGTGTATGTTATTTGCTGATGATATTGTGCTTATTAACGAGACTAGAGATGGAGTAAATGAGAAGCTTGAGGTTTGGAGACATGCATTAGAGACTAAAGGTTTTCGTATAAGTAGGGCTAAGACGGAATATATGGAATGCACCTTTGATGGAAGCAATGGTGAAGGAATCGAGGTTAAGATTGGTGACGATAACATTCAGAAGAGAGATTCTTTTAGATATCTGGGATCTATTTTGCAACATGATGGGGAAATTGATGGAGATATTACTAATAGAATAAATGCAGGCTGGCTAAAGTGGAGAGGAACCTCCGCTGTTCTCTGTGATAAGAAAATTCCTTTAAAAATTAAAGGAAAGTTTTACAAAGCAGCCGTGAGACCTGCTATGCTTTATGGTTCTGAATGTTGGTCTGTGAACCATAGACATGTGCAGACACTGCAGAGAATGGTTGTAGCAGAAATGAAAATGCTAAGATGGATGTGTGGACATACACGTAAAGATCGGATTCGGAATGATGCAATCAGAAAGAAAGTTGGTGTAGCTCCGATCGAGGATAAGATGCGAGAAAACCGCTTAAGATGGTTTGGTCATTTGCAAAGAAGGTCAACTGATGCACCGGTTAGGAGATGCGAGTGTTGGGATGTTGAGCCGGCTAAGAGAGGGCGAGGACGGCCCAAGAAGTGTTGGAAAGAGACTAAGGGATCTTAGTTTTTTGGATATAAGTCCGAGATTGACCCAAGATAGATCTGAATGGAGGCGAAAAATCCATGTAGCCGACCCTACTTAATTGTGGGAAAAGGCTTTGTTGTTGTTGTTGTTGTTGTTGTTGTAGGCAATATAATTATCCATTTTCTGAATGAAATTCAAAATGTTTTCTCCACATCTGTGAAGTTTGTGAGAAGTGATAATGCCTTAGAACCAAGGCCTTAAATGTCGGTTTCGGTCACCATTTCGGTACCGACCAAAACAGAATTTCGATGGAATTTCGGTGGAATTTCGACCGAAATTTCGGTCATTTCGGTCATTTTCTGTACTAGGACCCCCATATTTCGGTCATTTCGGTCATTTCGATCGAATTTCGATTTCGACTGGATATCGATATTCGACAGAAATTCGACCGAATTTCGCTGAAATTTGAGGCCATGCTTAGAACTGTGCACTCATGTCCTTGCCAACTATTACTCCTCAAAAGGGATTATTCACCAAAAATCTTGTGCTCATACCTCTCAACAAAATGGCATTGCTGAAAGGAAACATCGCCACCTACTTGATGTCACAAGATCACTTCTTATACAGAGTCATGTTCCCTATTCTTACTGGGGTGATGCAGTTCTCACAGCATGTTACCTAATCAATCGTATGCCGTCCTCTGTCTTGGATGAACAGATTCCATTTTCCCTTATCTATCATGGGAAAGATCTGTTTTCTCTTACTCCCCGTGTGTTTGGTTCAGTCGCCTTTGTCCATCAGTTGTCTCCTGGTACTGACAAGCTCTCTCGTAGGGCTGTCAAGTGTGTCTTCGTTGGGGACTCCAGAACTCAAAAGGGGTACAAGTGTTTTGATCCTCTGCGTCGGTGGTATATGGTCAGTGCATATGTTACATTTTTTTAATATGTAATGTATTTTTCAGCCTCAGGTGATCAGCAGCTACCTCCATTGTCTACCGATGCCATATACATGACACCACCACCTCCAGCATCGTTACCACCACCACCACCGTCACCACAACCACCACTACCACCACCACAAATCCCCGTCTCACCACTACCGTTCCATTATACCCGCAGGCATCCTCCCGCTCATGGTCATGACTCGTCTCCTAGCTCGCCTATGGTATGTACTGAAGTTACTTCTATTGATGGATCTAATGATATTTATGAGCAGGATATGTTGCAGGGTCCAGATGAGGACACAGCTGATTTAGACGTTCCTATTTCTATACGCAAATCGAAGAGGAGTTGCGTTACATATCCCTTGTCAGCTTCTGTGTCATTTGAGCGACTATCTGGGGATTTCAGGAACTTTGTGGTGGCTCTGTCAGCTGTAGATATTCCACGAAACTATCAAGATGCTCTGCAGGACAGTAGATGGCAGCTAGCAATGGAGGAAGAAATGGCGGCACTTCAATTTAGAGGAACTTGGAGTCTAGTTCCTATACCTCCAGATGTGACCCCGATAAGCTGCAAGTGGGTGTTTACAGTGAAGCACAATGCAGATGGTTCTATTGACAGATACAAGGCACGCCTTGTTGCACGTGGTTTTACACAGACATACGGGGTGGATTACCTTGATACATTCTCGCCAGTAGCCCGTCATTCCACTCTCCGGATCTTGCTGTCAGTCGCAGTTAATCGAGAGTGGCCGGTGTATCAGTTGGATGTGAAGAACGCGTTCTTATATGGAGATTTGCAGGAGGAAGTCTATATGCAACAGCCATCCGGTTTTGCTGTTGAGGGGGAGTGTTCCAAGGTGTGCAGACTTCATAAGGCTATCTATGGCCTTAAGCGGAGCCCCAGAGCATGGTTTCAGAAGCTCTCAGACCTCGTTGAAAAACAAGGATACAAACGCTCCAATGCTGATCATTCCTTGTTTGTACAGAAGACTTCTAGAGGTATTATTGCAATTATGGTTTATGTAGATGACATCTTAATTACAGGAGATGATGAGCAAGGCATAAAGCAGGCGAAAGAAAAGCTGGGGAGCAAATTTGTCACTAAGGATCTTGGAGTCCTTAGATATTTTCTGGGGCTGCAATTTGCTAGAAATCCTTATGGATTAGTAATGTCGCAGAGGAAATATGTTACAGATCTGTTGAGTGAAACAGGTATGCTTGGGTGTCGGCCTGCTACGACACCAATGGATCCCAGCATGAAGCTCTATGATGATGACACAGAGGAGGTGGACAGGAGAAGATACAGAGAACTGGTAGGCAAACTGTTGTATGTCACGATCACTAGACCTGATATATCCTTTGCAGTGAGTCGTGTGAGCCAGTTCATGGAGCAACCACGTCAGGTTCATATGGATGCAATACATATGATTCTTAGATATCTCAAATCATCTCCAGGTACAGGTTTGCTATTCAAGAAGGGAAAGGGGATTTCTATCTCAGCATGTGCGGATGCAGACTATGTAGGATGTCCCAAGGACAGGAAGTCCACCTCAGGGTTTGCAGTCTATGTTGGAGATGCTCTAGTCTCATGGAGGAGCAAGAAACAGACGGTGGTAGCTAGATCTAGTGCTGAATCCGAATATAGGTCTATGGCCCAGGCTAGCACAGAGATGATGTGGGTGAAGGCTGTACTTACAGATCTATGTCTAGATGTACCACTTCCTATGAACTTGGAATGTGATAATCAGGCAGCCTTGTTCATTGCAAACAACCCAGCATTCCATGAGCGGACCAAGCATATTGAGGTTGACTGTCACTTCATATGTGACATGATTCAGAAGGGGTTCATTGCTACATCTCATGTTGCCTCAGAGAATCAAACTGCTGATATATTCACCAAGGCATTACTACGAGGCCCATTCCAGAAGTGTGCATCCAAGCTGAGCATGATTGATATCTATGCTCCATCTTGAGGGGGAGTGTTAATGCATATAGTAGTTTTAGTGTGTCCCTCTGTTATTTTTATTTCCAGTTGTATACTTTATGTAATTTACCCATAGGCTACTCTCCTATATAAGAGAGCCTAGGGATTATGAAATAAACATCTGGTTCATTTTTCCCAACAACATCTAACCATGATGATTGGTTCAAAACTAATATCTGTAATTTAAATTGTAGCCTTCCTGTAATGGGCTTGGTGATTCAGAGTTAATTGCTATGGCCACATATAATCATACTCTTTGTTTATTTTAATAAATTGATCAATGTCAGCCTTCCCTTATAAAAATATTGAAATTCGACATGCCGGTTTTTACTAAGAGTTGACAGGCATATCTATATCATGTTCTAAACAACTTAAATTAAGGGTTTTTAATGTAAATTAGTCCTAATTATAGATCACTCATGAATCCTAGATTTTATAGATCAGTCATGAATCCTAGATTGTATAATGTTAAAATGGAGGTTTGGGGTATAATTCTAGATGTTCCACAATTAATAAAATCAATGATAGTTAGTGTGACCTACGATTTGAACATTTCTTATCATAATAAATAGTGTAGAATGATCAATCAGATCTGTTAGAACACTCATAGAAGAGATGAAGGTAAAAATCTACAATCAATGAGACTAGGTGATCAGTAAAAATCAATGACAACTAAAATTGTGCCGGTCATGGTGAACCTTACACGTGACCGTGCGAGGGTGCGGTGACCCTCAACTGGGCGGAGGAAAGGAAGCCCAGTTAGGGCAGCGGCCGCTAAGTGCGCGGGTCTAGGATCCCAATCCCTTCACGGTTTTTACACGAGCTCGCAGTGTTTTTACGCCTCGTTGGGATCCCGACTTTTGACCAGTTCCGCTGACCCTCTGTTTTAGGATATCCAGGTGGGGGATCCTCGGTTTTCAGTTTTCGTACGAGCTCGGTTGCCCATTACCGGTCGGGCTGTTTTCTAGAGCGACTTTTCAGGAGAGTCTCTCTCACCCGTCTCAGTGGCGTAGTTTGGGAGTAGACCTATCCCTCTATTGGACCGTCCTTCCAATTAGGGGGTGAGACGGAAGAGCCCTTTTGTTGGCTTCTTCACCGCTTAAGTTTTTCTTTCGCCAACAGACTTGGCGATTCTACATCCAGATCATCCATCTCTATATCCACATCATCTAGAGTTACATCTGAGACAGTTGCACTTAAGGTTTTAAGGGATTACAATTAAAGTTGAGTAAATGGAAAAGACGATAATCTGATTCGAAATCTCATTAAGCTAGTGGACGTGTTGGGAACTTAGTTAGGATGCATTATACTACACCGCATGCCTACGGAGGCACCCCAACCCTAAGACATTCTCCAAGTCTTAGAGTCATAGTGTGAGGTTACACACTAACCAAGACCACAGACTATCCGCTAGACTTAAGAATCTAATAAACCTTTCCAATCTCAAACTCTTCTACCATCACTCACAAACATGATCTCTGAAGAAAATGATGATATATACTTACACTCATACATTAATGAATATTCAACTACAATATAAATATGTCATATATGGGAATTGTTGGGTTAATGGGCGATCAATGAGAAATGCTTCAAACAACTGGAAAACTTAAGCAAGTAGATGTAAATTATACTTGTTCCACCTTTCTACTTGCTCTTTTTTGCACATAATAAATTACTTGTCATTTTCTTTTAAACTATGGATTTGTATTCACAATTTTGACTCCTCTTCTTCCTTGCACGCATGGCAGGAAAGGAGTCTTCTGTTCAGTAGTCGTTCATGCTTCCAGGAGACAGGGTATACACCAGACGGTATGGTTTATTTTGTCTTAGTTTTTTATTCACATTATAATGTAAATTCTATCTCTTCTGTACTACATTTTGGGATATATGGTGTATACTGGAACATTCTTGTACATGTTGTAAAATGATATGGAAATTAATGAAATGAGATTTTGGTGCCAATTGTCTCTATTTTTTTTGAAAGCTCAACAAAAGGGGGAGTCACTCGATGGTGATCGCCCCAATATATTAAAAATAAGGAAATATACAAAGGAAAAAGAAAAGAGAAACTGTACAAAGACGGCCCACTGAGAAGTAGCCCACTAAGGAAGGGGCCCCCCAAAAACCATCATAAGACTAAGCGATGTCCCAATCCTGTATGAGGCGCTTGGCACGAATAATGATATTTTCTTTGTAAAACCGCTGTGCTGAAAAAATCGCCTCGTTTCTCCAAAGCCAGATGCTCCACACCCGAGCGATTGGATCCAGTATAAGCCTCCTGTCCCTGCCCCTAATGGAGATCAAGATGTCGCATAATGCTGGAAATGAGACGTGATTGATCCATGGGAGGTCCTCCCAAATCGTGCACACGTGACCGCATTCGAAGAATAGGTGAGATATTGTTTCTTGTTCTGCCCCCACACAGGCCACACAATGGGTCAATATTCGGAAAGAAAATTGCACATCGATCGCGCGTCAAAAGCCGCCCACGACGAAGAAGCCATAAAAAACCCCAATGCGTTCCGGAAGCTTTAGTCCCCATAAGAAGCGACAATCACGCAGCAAAATATCATCATCGGCAATGAACGGGGAGGAGATAGCAAAATAAGCCTTACGAGAGGTGAAGGGCCCATCCTTCCAAGCCCAATGATCGCGCATAGCAGACGGCCGAGGAGAGTCACCAAGGATAGCCATTAAGGATAGGTAATCTTGAATCCGCTGATCAGACAGGGAGGCACTGATGATAGGGTTCCAGCTACCAACGTCCCAGCAAGAGGCCACCGAGGCGTCTTTGTCCTGTACCAATGCAAAAAGCCTCGGAAATAATCTGTCAAAGGCACCCCTTCCCGACCAATCGTCGGTCCAAAAACGAAAGCAGCATCCATCACCCAGCACCGGTTCGAACAAGGAACGAAATTGCCTGAAAGCGGCCGTCACGCCACGCCAGAAGGGAGAAAGGAGGCAAATAGAATTCCCATTGAAGCCATCCAAAAAATCGGCACCAAGCAGAGCGCGCAGGACATTAAGCATAAAATTTTCGTCCGATCCCCACACCCTAGCCGCCCACTTGAGAAGGAGAGCCTCGTTCACCAAATGCAGATGCCTTACACCCAAGCCCCCCTGATGCTTAGGGCCGAGCCACGTCATTCCATCCCACAAGGTGAACCCCGCGTCTCCCCTCCCCCTTGCAGCCCCACAAGAAACTACGCAAAATCCTTTCAAGCCTAAGGCGAATCCCCTTAGGCATACCATGGACCGTGAAAGAATATATAGGAATAGAGGAAAGCACGGCCTTCAAAAGCACCAATCGCCCCCCCCCTAGTCAGCATCGCAGCGCGCCACCCCGCGAGACGCCCCTCCATCTTTTCCACGATAGTCTTCCAATCACGAAGACGTGAACGTCCAACCGCCAGCGGTAAGCCCAGATAGTCTAAGAAAAGAGAGGAGGGACCGGAGCCAAGGAGATGCGAGCTAGCCATAGTCTCCGCATTGGACATACCGAATGGCATCATTTTAGATTTCGCCACATTAATCACCAGGCCCGAAACCTCACTGAACAGTTCAACTGTACTGGCCATACCGGCAACAACATCGGGCCCCCCCTCCACGAAACACAAGGTGTCGTCAGCGAACTGAATGCTTGGGACATGAAAATCCCCAATATAACATCCCCGAGTCAAGCCAGGTGAAGCCACACCCTCAATCATGCGTGGGAGGACGTCAACCGCCAATACAAACAGAAGAGGGGCCAAGGGACACCCCTGACGAATTCCCCGCCTTGGCTGGAAGAAGCCCCCAATTGGGCCCCCATTGAGCAATAAGGATAAGGAGGCCGTGGAGACACACCTCCGCATCCAAGCAATCCACGTCGGGGGGAAGCCCCGCCGCCTCAAAACGGAGCACAAAAATCTCCAATCCAGGTAATCGTATGCCTTCGCAAAGTCAATCTTCCATAGAATCCCCTTCGAATCGGACCTACGCCACGCCGCGATGAGCTCGGACTCCACAGCAAAGCAGTCAGAGATGTGACGGCCACGGATAAAAGCCGCCTGTGTGGGCGAGACAAGGGACGGCAGCAGGGGGCAAGGCGCCTAGCCAAAAGTTTAGCAATGATTAAATAAATGCCGTTTGAGATAGAAATCGGCCTGAAATCTTCAATGTGGTCAGCCGGGTGAACCTTGGGAATCAACATGATCAGGGCCTTGTTAATATTATCAAAACTATAGTAGTCGTTGTAAAAGTCGTGCGCCACCTCCAAGACATCACCGCCCACGAGATCCCAGAAATCATGATAAAATGCTACAGAGAAAACATCCGGGCCCGGGGAAGCATCCATATTAAGATCCCACAGCGCAGCTTTAAGCTCCTCCAACGAGAAAGGCCGCATAAGGTCGGAAGTATCCAATACAGAAATCGAGGGGGCCCCCTGCCCCAGCCACCGCCAACGGCGAGGCGCCCTTGTCCCAAAGGCGAGCTTGAAATGATCAATAAAGGCAGAACCGACATCCCGATCCCCCGAAATGGAAGAGCCACCAACGATGATAGAGCGAATGGAATTACGACGACGACGCCCACTGGCGACCCGGTGGAAATAGGCAGTGTTCGCATCCCCCTCCTTGAGCCAACGCAAGCGAGAGCGCTGCCTCCATTCAATCGACCTTTTTTTGTCCTCAGCTTTGACAATATCAAGGCTATTAGCACGAGCCAAAAGCTCCTCCTCCGTTAAATCACGCACATCCTCCTCGCGGTCCAGGCGCGAAATGATGGCTTCCGCCGCACTCCTAGCCTCCACGCACGCAAGACGAGTAGCCTTCTTGAAAGCCGCCAACGTCGACCGTAATCACGTTAATTTCTAATCCAAGCGAGCAGCTGCAGAACCCACGGAGGTGGACTGGCGCCAGTGAGTATAAACCAGTTCCTTAAATCCCAGCTCCAATAGCCAACATCTCTCATAACGAAATATACCCCGGCACGGAAGCGCATCCCCATAGTCCCATATAATAGGATTATGGTCCGAAAAAGAGCGCGGGTGAGAATCCACCCCGCATAAAGGAAATAATTCCATCATCTTACCATTCGCCAAGAACCTGTCGATCCTCGTGCGAGAAGAACGATTCCGCCAAGTATATGCAATATCAGATGGCACGAGCCCCTCCAGGGCCAAATCAGAGATAAATGAGATGAAGTCATCGGAGCCAGGCTCCCGGCCGCCACGTCCACGCGGCAGATCCGAAGAAAGAGCGGTAACGTTGAAGCCCCCCCCAGGAGCCACGGGGTATCCGCAAAATCAGAGGCCAACCCTCGCAAATCATCCCATAGTTCCCTCCGGAGCAAATGACAGGAAGGGGCATATATAGCGGAGAAGGCAATGTTAACAATTGAATCCACGCGAGACAAAACCACAGTCAAAGAGTGCCTCCCCACACGCATTGAGGAGAAATTGAAGGTCCCTGAACGCCAAGCAAGAATGATTCCACCCGATGCGCCAGAGGCATCAACAGAACGAAAGTCGTCAATTGCAAGAGCTCCAAAAGATCGCCACAAGTTGTCGTCGACACCCGAAAGCTTTGATTCTTGTATAAGCACAACGTCACATTCCCAATCATTGAAGCGCATCCCCAGGGCCCGGCGTTTGTCAAGATCCCCGAGGCCCCGAACATTCCAAGAGAGGATCTTCATTAACAACCACTGGAGTGTCCCCCAATAGGAGCAAGGCCCGCTGCCTCGGCCACCGCATCCCGCAGAGTTGCGCAAGAAGAGACCATAGGGGAGTGAAGACGAGAACGAGGTCTCCTACTGTAGCAAATCCCGAACATGGAAGAAGAAGAGACCACAGGCGCAGAGAGGGCTCCCCCAACTCCAAGATCAACAGCAACATCGGCAGCGAAGGGTTCCTCCATCGAAGTTTGGAGAGGATCTCGAATCAGAGAGATAGTCGTGGGAGTCCAAAGAGGAGGAGGTATGGGAGACTGAGCGAAAACCGGGGATGATTCGAACTCCTCAAGTAGAATCCGCCGAGACCGCACCGGTGACCCGCCTTGCCTGAGAAGCACACCCGTGAAGGGGACCGGATCAATAACCGGGTCATGAGAACCCGGCAGCTGAGGCCCAGATCCGAACCGCATGGGTCCACGTGCTGAAGAGTCCGCAAAACCGCCGTGCCCGATAGGCACAACCGCTGAAGGCTCCGAAGTAATAACCGGATCATGAGAGACCCGCACCTGCGGCCAAGAACCGAATCGCATGGAACCATCATGGCCAAAACGTGCATGATTGCGCACGTGGCCCGAGACCTCAATAGGAAAGCCAGCAGACGTCAGAGGAGTCGGTTGCAGGGAAGAGGAATCGACCTCGGCAGCCCCAAAGGAAGATACAATACGCCTGGTAGGATCTGAGCACGTCTTTCTAGAAGACCGCACGAACAACGGGCAAGGGGGAACAGACAAAGCAGGCGTCTCCTCGTTACCGCCACCACAACATGACACGTGGCCATCAGAAGTCGAACCAATCGTCCCCAACCCTGGGGAATTTGCAGTAACCCTGATCGCCGGAGACGAAGGCGCGGCCGCCGGCGGCGGCGATGGCGAAAGAATAAGGAACTCCACCTTAAAAGACCATTTGCCGATCTTCATGGTCTCGAAAAGGATTGTATCCACCGCCTTAGCAAGGAAAGAAGAAGAGCATTCCATGAGGATTTTTGTACAAGTCCAGTCGCCACCCGGAGACAGCCCATCATCCAGGACTGCCAGCACCTCCCCTTTAGCGCCGATGGCCCTCGAGAGCGTCGGAACCGTGCGAGAAAGGAAAGGAATCCCCCGTACTTCCACGACGCAGACCTCCTGAGCAAGAGAAGCACCGTCGGCCACCCTGAAGCACCGCCACAGAACCTCGCCATCGCCATATGCAGAAAGGAGACTATCCCGCTGGTCTGGGGAGAGTCCACGAATACAGCAGCGTCCCGAATCCAGAACGACGAAATCCCCCCCGAACTGGGGGCCCAGAAACACCATCACATTCTTTTGCACCGTAGCCCATGGCAAACCGGGTTGCCGCTTGACCCCCACCACCGCCAGGCCACCAGCGACACGGGAGGTCCCCCACGCTTGAAAGAACGCCTCGCGCACCGCCGCGGCAGGCGGCACCTGACCCAAAGGATACTCCCCATGTAGAGGATCCCCTCCTGCGATAGCAACCTCCCGCTCCAACAACGAAGAAGACCGAGCTTCCACAGCTTCACCCCGCAACTCCACTGCTGGACCCTCCCTTACCACGTGAGCAAAGGAGCGCGATCCACCCCCGTCGAAGTTAACACGGCGGCTGCCATTGACCACCGACGAAGGTGGACGCGAAGAAACAGTCGTAGACACCCTGCATGCGAAGCTCCGATGACCAACCCCCCCCCCACATGCATAGCATCGCGGGGGAAGAGGACAAGAGGAAGCAATATGACCATGAAAGCCGCACCTGAAGCACTTCTTTCCTCATTTTTTATGCGAAACCACCTGCCAGCTACCTTCCCCGCCACCATACTCCGCAGCAGCACCGACCACCCGTGCCTCCCCCTCCTGACCAGACGCGCCACCACCCTGCCGCGAACCTCCCCCACCGCTCGAACTCGCCCCCCCCCCCGCTCCTCTCGCGTACCGAAGGCCCACCACCAGCTCCCTTCGCAGCATCCCCCCTTCCACCATCGCCCCTCGCTCGCCCTACGGACTTCACATGCCACTCCATCCCGTAACTGCAATTTTAAAGCTTCTGCTCTGATATTCTATGGCATCAAGACAATGTGGGAAGGCCAATTGTCTCTATTAACTTGTGGTTATGTATGTGGATGTGAATGTCATGTGGAAAATTAGCCGCGCAAAAAATTTCCCTGATTTTCTACGACTTGTGCGATCTCATGTGAATAAAATGTCACGAAATTAATGTAAACGGATACCCGAATCCTAAGGGGATCGCAACAACACCGTTCTGCCGGGAAATATAAGCACATGAGTCTGATGAACAGTGCCCAGAGATCTAAGGAACTCAAAAGGTTGTAAAGTGCAGAACTCTAAAGCAATATCAAAACGACGACATTTGACTTTTGCAGAAAATATTCCTTATTTCATTAATAAAATATCTGATCACAGATCCAACCTCATATTTATTCTTCAATAAAAAGACCCAAGAAAGTCTAGAAAAATCAACGACGGCAACTAGATAAAAACGGCATCCCTGGTGATCAGGAACACGACTCGGACCCCAAATGTTTAAATGTAGGAGCTCAAGTAGCTGAGAACTGCTCTGACTCTGATGGGATGGAAAAGAGGAATGGTGATGCTTCCCAAGCTGGCATGCCTCACACTGGAAAGAGGATTTCATAGAGATCTGAGGGAGAACATGACACAGCTTCTGCAGAGCAAGGTGATCAAAATGAATGTGTCAGATATGGTGAGACTGATCCAATAGGTATAGTAGAAACACCAGCATGAGGAGGTTGGACCAATCTGTAAAGCCCCCCTACTCACGGCCACATCCAATCACCATGCCCTAAAGTATGTCCTAAAACACAAGTGGAAGGGAAAAATGGCATGACAATGCAGATCCTTAGTAATCCGACTAATGGAAAGTAAATTCATCTGAAAATCAGGAGCATATAAAACATTCTGAAGGCGCATAGACGGCGTCAAATACGCCTCCCCCTGTCCTGTAACTGGTAAGTGGTCGCCATTAGCAATGACAACTCATCTGCCAGGTGGCATGGTCCTGTAGGACCCGAACTGCGCTCTGTCTCCACACAAGTGGTGTGAAGCATCAGAGTCCATAATCCACTCTGTCATATCAGCACTGGTACAACTAGTAAATGCATAGGCGATACCTGAGGAGCTCGAAGAGGCTCTGACTACGGCTGCAGTATCTATAGTAGAGTGCCAATAGTAAGAGTCATGATCTCTCGAATACGAGAGACAATATCATCCAGGCGAGGATCGGTCTGGGAAGTTGTAGTCTTTGAAAGCGCAATCTATTCAGCTACACAACCAGAAATAGGATATCCATGTTTCTGGTAGCATGTATCCTCTGCATATCCAGGCCGACGACAGTAAGTGCAAGGGCCACACTAGCGTCCATCGCCTCTGTCACGAGGGGTGTGCCCTCTAGGCTGGATCTCCCATCCTCGACCACGAGAAGCGACCATCACTGAAGAGGGCAGAGAAGTGGTTGTAGAAGGCATGATAATCCGGCTGAGACGGATATAGGCCTCCTCTATGAGAGGTATGGTAGCTCCGGTGAGAAGCTGAGTACGCGCAGCATCATACTCTGTATCAAGTCCAACCAT
Organism: Ottelia alismoides; assembly: GCA_037367405.1. Classification (NCBI taxonomy): domain Eukaryota; kingdom Viridiplantae; phylum Streptophyta; class Magnoliopsida; order Alismatales; family Hydrocharitaceae; genus Ottelia; species Ottelia alismoides. The sequence goes on from JAZKJV010000882.1 coordinate 377,191, forward strand.
GAAGACTCCAACCATCGTGGAGTTCCTGTACGTTTTCTGTTGCTCAGTAGATGCGGTAATAGGCATGTAGCTGTGAAGCTTCTCAAACATGCCACAGTGCGAAGAGAAGTACACGTGCAGAGGACAACCATTTTACTTGGTCGTGTAGATATCAAACTATAGCTGAAGAATCTTGGCGTCATTCTTCGCTTGAGCATAGGTAGATGCCAAAATGTCCCACATCACCTTGGCGGTGGGTTGATTCAGAATATCATTGGTTATCTTCGTGGTGAGGGTCCCACAAAGTCAAATCCACGCATATACGTCATCTTGCTTCCAAGAAGCAATAGCCCTAGTCTTATTCGTTGGCTCTGGATCTATTAGGATGTGCTCCTTGTTGTTGTACTGCATGAGGTGAGAAATTGCATGGACCACAACTCATACTTGGTCCCATCCATCTTAGCTATGGGAGTCAGGCCCTTGAAGGATCCGGATGAAAAAATATCACCCTTGTTCTCTGACATGATGGGAAAACGGCCGAACAACGGAACCCAACTGGGGAGTAGACCGATAAGAATGAGTCTACACGATCATAGGGAGGACTGGTTGTACGTGTAGACTCATACAACCATCCTCATCAATCTTTGATGCTTGCTAGAGTCGGAATACGTGATTTGAAGGTCTGAAATCACATTTTCCGATCAAAATCAGACAGATTCAAACTGCAGATAGAGCTGCAGAGGCACATGGTGAGGATCAGCGGCGGCCTGGAAGGTCCGGGGGGGCTGGGCGGCCTGGGCAGTAGCTGGGCAGCGATCGGACGGGCCCGGTAGCAGTCTGGGATGTGACTTGGGTGGCCGGCAACAGCCGGGGGCGGCGGCCTGAGTGGCCTGGGGCGGCGGCTCGGGTGGCCTAGGGCAGCGGCCTGGGCGACCGGGGGCAGCAGAAGGGGTCGGCAGCAACGGTTGGGGAAGGGAGGGGTGCAGGTAGGGTTAGGGTTTTGGTGGGATAAAGGAACTCCGATCTAGGATCGTCACTCTGATACCATGTAGAGGGAAAAGAATAAATTGCACTAATGAGAGGCCCTCGAGTTCTCTTATATAAGAGAGGATAGAAAATAAGAAAAGTAACACAAAAGATAACAAATATCTTAACAAGTTCGATGATACAAACTACAATCAATGGGCGTGGAGCATCCTCGACTTGAGTCCACATGATACTGACAAAGAGCATGTTTAAGAAAGAAGAACCAAGTATTTGTCATGAACGTAAAATAATGCACTTGTCAAGTCATGAATCTGATCTTATTCTCATTCTCTTAGAAGCCAATAAAGTAGTACATCTACATCATCCCACTTCTCTTAGAAGCCAATGAAGTATTACATCATCCCACTGTTAAAATAATGCAGAAGTCTTTTAGGACCATGTATTCTTTAGCTAGAAATACAACAGAGATTCTCCAACTCCACGGTGATATAACCCATACAAGACAGAATTGACAGCCACTTACAGAATACTTGCGAAAGGAAATGAATAAAGTGTTTATTGCGTGCCCTACGGTCCCTAAAGCCTAAAGAGGTTGCCCTGTTGGGCTAAATTTAGAAAAGGAAAAGGACAATAGTCATATTACATATTACTATAATAGTCTAATTACTATGACACTCCCCCTCAAGTCTAATTACTATGACACTCCCCTTATTGGACAAATCACAGGACGAAGACAAAACAAATAGAAAATAAGAAAAGCAATACAAAAGATAACAAATATCTCAACAAGTTCGATGATACAAACTACAATCAATGGGCGTGGAGCGTCCTCGACTTGGGTCCACATGATAATGACAAAGAACATGTTTTAAGAAAGAAGAACCAAGTATTTGTCATGAACGTAAAATTTGCACTTGTCAAGTCATGGATCTGATCTTATTCTCGTTCTCTTAGAAGCCAATGAAGTATTACATCATCCTAGTTCTCTTACAAGCCAATGAAGTATTACATCATCTCACTGTTAAAATAATGCGGAAGACTTTGAGGACTGCGTATTCTTTAGCTAGAAATACACCAAAGATTCTCCAGCTTCACAATGATATAACCCATACAAGACAGAATTGACACCCACTTACAGAATACTTAGAATACTTGCGAAAGGAAACGAATAAAGTGTTTATTATGTGCCCTACGGCCCCTAAAGCCAAAAGAGGTTTCCCTGTTGGGCTAAACTTAGAAAAGGTAAAGGACAATAGTCGTATTACATATTACTATAATAGTCTAATTACTATGACACTCTCCTTCAAGTTGGAGTATATAAGAGATATTTGTTATTTTTACTGAGATATTTGTTATTTTTTTCTAAATATTATCTTTGTTGAGATATTTGTTATTTTTGTTTTTTTATGTATTCTCTATTCTCTATGTCCTATCTATGTAATTTGTCCAATGATTATCTCCTCTATATAAGAGAACCCTAGGACCTCATAAATAAGAAAGTTATTGTTTCCTCCCAACATGGTAACAGAGTGACGGTCCTAGACCGGAGTTCTCGTACCCCGTCTGTGCCCTAGCCCCCACCTACAGCCCTCGTACAGACCGCGCGCCATAGTCACCCATTGCACGCGGCTCCCGCGTAGCATCCGACCACTGTCGGCACCCCTGTGTGGCCCTCAGCTTTAGCAGCAGCCTTCCACATGCCTCACCCCAGTCGTCGTCGAACCCACAGTGTCGCCCCCATGCATCGTCGGACCCTCCATGTGGCCTAGAGCCATCGTCGGACATCTATGCGTGCAACCACGCGCCTCTACGAGTATCTAAGCACCACCGCAGTGCCACCTACGCCCCCAGGTCAATTTCTCTCCTCTCCGTAGTAAAACTGCAGTCTGAAACAGTCTGATTTTGACCGGAAAACATGATTTCAGACCTATAAATCATGTTTTCCGACCCTAGCACGAATCGAGGATTGATGAGGATGGTTGTATGAGTTTACACCTACAGCCAATCCTCTATATGATCGTGTAGACTCGCTCGAATCAGTCTACTTCCCTAGTTGAGTTCCATTTCAGAGTTTTTTTATCATGAATAAAACAAGGGCGAAGTCTTCTCTTCGCCTGGTGCCTTCAAGGGCCCGGCTCTCATCGTGAAGATAGATGAAACCAACTACGAGTTGTAGTCCATGCAGTTTATGACCCTTGTGCAGTGCAATAACAAGGAGCACAATCTGACAGAGCCTGAGCTGACAGACAAGACTGGGGACAATGCTTCGTGGAAGCACAATGCTGTGTATGCATGTGTTTGGCTCTCTGTTACTCTCAGTACAGGGATAGCCAATGGTAACCAGTCATCGCCAAGGTGATGTGGGATATTTTGGCGGTTATGTATACTAAAGCGAAGAATAAGGCCAAGATTCTTCAGCTCCAGTTTGATATATACACGACCAAGCAAAATGAGCATCATCTGCATACCTTCTATTCTTCGCTCGAGGCATGTTTGAGAAGCTTAGCAGCTTCATGCATGTTACCACTTCCATGAAGAAGCAGATGGCATACAGGAACTCCATGATGATTGGATTTTTCTTGGCAGCTATGGATCAAGAATACGAAGGAGCACGTGCATAGCTTCATACAGGTGGATCCAGGCCTTCATAATATTGTTTCCCGTCTGAGGGAGATAATGACTCATATTACCAGCATTGCTACAAGTTGCTCAGATGTTGTAGCATCTGCTAGTGCCTCTTCGAGCTCCTCAAGCGTAGCGTATGCTTTTACTAGTTGTAGCAGGGCAGATAAGACAAAGTGGATAGTGGACTCTGGTGCTTCTCACCACTATGTGGAAAAGAGCACAGTTCCGCTCTTACAGATCTATACCCCATGGTAGATGGGTCGTCATTGCGAACAAAGTTTACTCACTCATTACAGGACAGGGGAGTTGCATTAGACGCCATCCATGCGTCTGCAGAATGTTTTATATGCTCCTGACTTTCAGATGAACTTGCCTTCTATCAGTCGGATTATGAAGGATCTGCATTGTCGTGCTATTATTGATCCCCCTTCTCTTGTGTTTCAAGACATACTTACGGACATAGTGATTGGATGTGGATGTGAGCAACGAAGGCTCTACAGATTGGTCCAACCTCCTCATGTTCAAAGCTCAGGAAAACGGCCGAGTATACCGCATACTCAGCCGCATAGTCGGAATCGGATGCCTTGGTGCGCCGAGTATGAACTAATCAGCTTCTAGGCGGGTCAGGCCGCATAAGTGGCCGTGTATACGGTCTAAGCGACCGTTTATGTGGTTGTTTTTCGAATAGAAATTAAAAACCCTAGCCCTAACTCAAACTAGGACTAACTTAACCTCACGCGTGACTCATCCCATACCCCTTCCCAGTTCACACCCCCGACACCCGGCCTCAACCTGACGAGCCCTAACTCCCTGCCTCCGCGATCCATCGCCTTCCAGCTCCTCGACGCTCGCCTCCATCGTCTGTGGCTCCGACTCCGCACCTCCGACTCTCTGATAGACTCCGCCTCCGACTCTACCAAGTCGCCAACACCTCCAGCTCCGCACCTCCGACACTCCGATCCTCCGCCAACGTCGTATGTGGCTCCGACTCCACGCGTCCGATTCTCCGTCTGTGCCTCCGACTCCGCAGCTCCGAATCTCCGAGCCCATACCCTCTCTGTGGCTCCGACTCCACACCTCTGACTCTCCGCCAAGTCGCCAACACCTCCAGCTCCGCACCTCCGACTCTCAACACTAAACCTAGGTGAAATTTTTCCGAATATTGGCTTATTTGTTATAAAATCAAATGCTTGACTTTTTATTCTGTCGATTTAAAACTGAACGTCAGATTTTTTAGTTTAACTATTTCATTCTGTCATTGATTTTTTTATATAGTCATTTTAATGTGTCATTCATAAAATGTCTGAAGGTCTAAACAAATTAAATATTCGATTTTTTAATACGTCATTTTAATGTGTCATTTTATAAAATGTGAAGTTCTGAACACATTAAATGTCTCACTTTTTAAGTTTTTCATTTAATTTATATAAAAAAGTTTGATTTGTTTTTAATATTTGTTCATGATGGCAGCAATGGCCTCTCAACCAAATTCTAAAGTTGCTGGAGATGCATCATCGAGCCATCACGTCCCGTCGGGAACTAGCGATCCAAGTTAGAAATATGCATTCCTCGCATCAAAGACTGGTCCAAATACAGTCGCATGTGCAGTTTGTGACAAGATTGTAAAGGGTGATATAAATAGAATGAAGCAGCATCTAGCACATGTCAAAGGAAATGTAGCGTCTTGTCTTAAGGCTCACTTTGAAATAAGAAAGGAAGTTAATGATTACTTGGACAATACACAAAAAAAGAAGTGTGATAAATCGAAAGATTAGCAAGAAATGAGGGATGAAGTTGTCAATTTATTCATGGGTTTAAGTTCAACTCCACATGAAAGAGAAGAAAAAAGGCAGAAAGTGTCAGAATCAAATGAAGAATGCAAAATGCATCAAAGTTCAATCAAAGATGCATTTTGTAAGGAACAACGTGCACGGATCAATAAATATGTAGCCAAGTTCTTTTATAACTGTCAAATTTCATTCAATGTGGTCACCCACAAGTCCTTTATTCGTATGTGTGAGGCAATTGGTCAATATGGATCTGGATACAAGCCTCCCTCTTATTATGAGATCTCAGAGACATTGTTGAATGATGAAGTTGAGGAGACTAAGGAGTTCATAAGCAGTCATAAGGAATCTTGGAAGAAGGGTGGTTGTTCCATTATAACGGATGCTTGGACAGATATGAGGTGTAGGAGCATCATGAATTTTTGTGTGAATTCTGAGTCGGGCACATGCTTTTTAAAAAGTTTGTTGACTCGTCATCTGAGTCCCACACTGCAGAGTATATATCCAAGTTGGTGGATGAAACTATTCAAAAGGTTGGAGTTGATGATGTTGTTCAGGTCGTCACTAATAATACATCGGCCAATTTAGCTGCTAGAAGGATACTTAGGACTAAGTATGCAAGAATTTTTTGGTATCTATGTGCAGCTCATTGCATAGACCTTATGCTAGAAGAATTTGGTAAAGAACCCAAGGTAAAAAAATGCAATTACCAAGGCAACAATGCATGGAAATCTTTTGTCCTGATTTGGAAATTCAAGATGTAATCACATCAAAGGAGTTGATCTTTTCAAAAATGCACAAAGATCTTTTGGCAAACTGTTAGCTTTGAAACAAATATCGACACCCGACGACCACTTTAGGTCGGGTATTGTAATTATTTCATATTAATTAGCATCATCAATTTAATTTTTTATAGGATAGTTTATTCCTAAAATTTCTCATATGTAGATAATTGGTGGATGCTATATGGTGGAGAGTGTCCTCATCTAACGGCTATGGCAATGAGGATTTTGACATCCTCCTCTTCTGGGTGTGAAAGAAATTGGAGCATTTTCGCATTGGTAATTCAAAGTCTATTGCTAATAATTGTCATTTACAAATAGTGAATGTAATGATATATTGTTCCAATTGTAGATTAATACAAAGAAAAGGAATAAACTTGAAATCAAGAGGTTGAATGATTAGGTATTTGTTAAATTTAACTCAAGATTGAGAGAGCGTCAGATGACAAAAGGAAAGGATCCATTAGTTTCCAAGGATCGTAATAATGTAAGTGAGTGGATTGCAGAAGGAGGAGAGGAAAAGGTATTTCTAGGATCATGATTAACATGGAACCTTGTAGCTGAGGCAGCTGGGGCAGAAGATCTTGTGCAACATAGATGAAGTCAAAGAATTGTTGATGCATCAAGGCCTACTACATTAGAAGATGATGATGATGATGACGAAGCCGATGAGTTTGCAACTGATGAAGAGAGTGACGAGGACCCTATTCCTCAAGTTGAATTTGAAGATGAATGCAATCAGAATGAAGCTTTTGGATGCTTTATATTTTTGGATGCTTTATTTTTTGACATCATTTTGAATGTCCCTGTTTTGAGAGCATATTTGTATTTATTGAAAACACTTGGAGGAAGGCATGTTGCCATATGCTCTTTCAATTGATGTTTTTGCTCATTTGACTCTATATTACTTTTTACCCAATAATTTTGCTCCTTGTACTTTCAATTCTTTATTATTATAAGCAAGAAATATAATATTCAGAGGATATTAACATAATATTAAAAATTTATTTATATTTTTAATAATAAAAAATATCAAACCGCATAAAACCACATACTCCCCGCATACTCTCCCGCATACCGCATACTCTCTATGCAATGACCCCTCCGACTGAATACCGCATACCGCCTTCCTAAACATTGCTCATGTTGGTACCTCTATTATTCCAACTGGATCAGTCTCACCATACGTGTGGTATCTTCGGTTTGGTCGAATTCCTCTGCAGAAGATGTGTCATGTCCTCCCACAAATTTTAACACGATATTCCTTCCAGTGTGAGGCTTGCTAGCTTAGGAAGCATCGCTGCTCTTCTTTTCCTGGTTGTCAGAGTCGTAGTAGTACTCAGTTATTTGAGCTTATTTACTTAGATATTTGGGATCCTAATCGTGTTCCTGATCACCAGGGACATTGTTTTTATCTTGTTGTTATAGATGACTACTCCAGACTTTCTAGGGTTTTTCTGTTAAAAACAGATTTGAAGTTGGGTCTGTTATTAAATTTATTAATGAAATAAAGATCCTTTTCTCTGCTACTGTCAAGTTTTTATGCTCTGACAATGCCTTAGAGTTCTGCGCATTACAGTTATTTGAGTTCTTCAGATCTCGTGGCATCGTACACCAGACCTTGTTTGCCTGCACATCCCAACAGATCGGTGTTGCTGAACGCAAACACCGTCGTTTACTTGATGTGACCTGCATCCTTTTTATCTAGAGTTGTGCCCCTCGCTCTTTTTGGGGTGATGTAGTTATCACTGCTTGCTACTCGGTAGACCGCATGTCGTCCTCTATTTTAGGAGAAAAGGTCCTGTGAAAGGGAAAAATGAAGTTGTATTTCACGAAGCCCTAGAGCTCTCATATATAGGAGAAAAGCTCTATAGGAAAATTACATAAGATAAACTGAAAGATAAACAAATATAAATAAAGATCATGAGATATATGAATCTCAACACTCCCCCTCAAGCTGGAGCATATATGTCTATCATGCTCAACTTGGAACAACAACGATGAAAAGGACCCCTCGCTAGAGCTTTGGTAAACATGTCTGCAATCTGATCACCTGAAGCAACGTGAGTAGTGGAGATCAGCCTCTTCTGGATCAAGTCACGAGTGTAATGGCAATCTACCTCAATGTGTTTTGTTCTCTCATGAAAGGCTGGATTGTTAGTGTTAGAAAATAAACATGCGGAAGCAAGTATCAGAAATAAAGAATAAACATCATTGAACACGGGATTTACGTGGAACCCTACTCCGTAAGGAGCGGGATGAAACCACGGCAGAATGCCTCAGAGGGCTGGTGTGTCTATTGCACTTTTCTCATCTGATACAGGAGGTCTGGGGCTCCTTATATAGCCTCCATAGAGCGTCCAAGTCCCACCACTGGTAGATGTGGGACTAAACTCTTGGATGGGGTAAATGGATCCTGGAGGGATCCATTTACCCATCTCCCATACATATGACGCATACAACTTATACTCCAACACTCCCCCTCAAGCTGGAGCATGCAATGCTCAGCTTGGACAAATAAACAGAAAGAAGCTCAACTCACGCTACAGGACACTACGGACAATATCAACCCAACACGCACAACTACTGTTGTCGAGGGCGTTGCTTCTCATGCCGTGCAGGTGAGGAAGACGAACGGGCTGAAGTGTGAGTCTGATGAATCTCCTCGTCGGAGAGCATGTGCTCTGAACTGCGCCTGTCAGAGTTACTGCAACTGGAAATGAGTCTCATCATCGGAGTACTCTGGCCCGCCACAACAATGTGGACAACTGCTCCATCTCTGAAAAGGGTCGAACTGGAAAAGGCCGTGGAAGTGCAATCCACGTCGGAGTCCACGGTCGCTGGAGAATGGAGTCTGAAAAAGTCTCTTCATCGGAGAACTTGGTCTCTCCCTGTCCAGGGGGTGAACAGGAGAAGATGACGGAGTGGCGAGTGAAGAGCAGCGGAGTCGCGGGTTCGTCTCCGTCGGAGCCAAGGGGGACGCCGCATGTTCGAAGGCAGTTCGGGGGGTCCTCTTCGTCTGGTGCGGGTTACGAGCAGCGTGGCGAAGATCAGGGGGGCAAGCGATCGTCGGAGGAGGGGGAGTGGATGAAGGTCTCGCATGCAAAGCCCGGGAAGAAGTGCTTCTGATGCGGGAAGCGTGATCATCTTGCTAAGGACTGTCGCCTTCCGCCTCGGTGCTTTGCATGTGGTAAGGTGGGGCATCGCAGGGCAACGTGCAGGGCCGGTGGTGGTTCTCGTCGCTTCGCCGGCTCCAGCTTGTCTGGGCCGGGTGTTCTTGAGCATCATCATGGCTCTTTGGCCGTCAGGAGTTCTCGATCTTTCGCGCAGGTGGTGAGGGGTGGAGGCGGTGAGAAGGTGGTGGGTCTCCACTCGGGGTTTGTCCCTACGGGGGGGGGGGGGGGGGGGGGGGGGGACTCTGATGCTTTTCGTGCTGGTGCTGCGATGGGGAGCGGAGCAGGAGGTGCTTCTTTTTCGAAGTGGGCTTTGCATGGGGTGTGGGTGGACGCTTGTGCGGGGGCTGGTGCCCCTCGCGGGGAGCCGGTGCAGGGGGAAGTGGTGCTTGGTGAGGCTTTGCGGGGCGGCGGAGCTTGGGGAGATGGTGCAGGGACCGGCGGTCTGCGGGGAGGTCGAGGGGAGGCGGCGCAAAGGGTGCAGTTGTTTGAAGAGGCGGTGCATTGGGAGTCCTTGCATGGGGCGGCGGTGTTCGGAGAACCTGTGCAGGTGGTGCTTGAGGGGGAGCGTCGTGTCGATGGCGGTCACCTGGTGGCGGTGGGGCTCTTTCAACGACCGGGCGTCGATTGGACGGCGGTACGCGCCGCCACCATGGAGTTCCTAGGTCCTCAGTTAGACGGGGACTTCATCATTTTGGATGCTTCTCGATGTTGCGTCCGCGGTCTCTCCCCGGAGCAACGGGAGCGACTGTTTTCTCAGTTCGAAGCAGGTGACGTGGTGTGGCGCCGTTTGAGGGTGGCGGACGGCGCCTTCTACGACTCAGAGGTCTGTGTGGCGATCGTGAGGGGTGTGTCGTTCCTTTCGTGCACCGTTCCCGCCCTTTCGAAGGTGGTTCATGGCTGGGGGGAAGTCTTGGCGGTTCTTGACGATGGCCTTGGGCCAGGCAAGGACTGGACGTGCGTTCGTCTTCTGCTCGAGTGCTCTCGAGCATTTCTATCCTCGTCGGCTGACAAGGTTTTGTTCGAAAGAATGAAGATAGGTCGATGGACCTTCAAGCTGGAATTCTCAATTTTATCGCTTGCGACGGCGATGGGGACTCCATCACTCGCTCCGGCGGGTCGCGGTGGTTCTGCGGTGGCTCGCGGCGGTGCTGCGGTGGAGGGTCTTCGTGCCAACAATTCGGCTTCTTCTGGCCACGTGTCGGCCCTTGGGGGAGTTTATGAAGAGTCGCCTGGGGCTTGTAATTGTTCTGTACCGTTTATTCGGTCATTGTGGGAAACGTGCGCTAACCCACACATGCGGGGTTTGGAGGCTGCGCGCTCTTTCGATGTTGATACGCACTCTCTGATTCCCTCTGTTATGTCGGTCGATTCATTGCATGTATCGATCTCGGGCCACGTGAACAATCTGCCCTTGCGTCCGGTTCTCGGATCGGTCTTTCTCGGATCCTCTGGGCCTCCCGTGAGGGCTTCTGTTGACCCGTTGCTGCTGACCCGAGCGGAGCGCGTATTGATCTTATTGAAGATTCGGGGTGTGCAGACGCTTCCCTTGCGCCGGGGAACTCTTCTGCCTCCCGCTTTGGGAAGTGCTACACAAGGCGTGTTTTATCAGCACGGGGAGAGCCTTTGGTGTCTACTTGTCTGTCGTTGCGCGACACGGTTGCGGAGGCCGCTGGAATCTCACGTGTCGGAGGAAATTCAATGGGTTTTCCATGAAGATTTTATCTTGGAATGTTCGGGGGCTTGGGGATCCTGACAGGCGGCGGGCGTTGGGGGCGCGTCTCTTTGAGTGGGACTGCGACATCGCATTTATCCAAGAGTCGAAGCTGGCAGGGATGGATGATTCAATTTGGAGGTCCTTCGGTGCTGGGCCTGTGGATGAGTTTCGCTCGATGGACGCGGTCGGCGCGTCGGGTGGCATTATTTTGGCTTGGCGTTCGGCGAGGTTCTCCTTTTCTTCATTGCGCGTCGGACGGCACTCTCTTTCGGTGGTGTTGTCTCGGGTGGATTCCAATTCTTCCGATGCTTGCACCTGTATTTATGCGCCAACGTGTCATGTCTTGCGGCGGGAGCTTTGGGATGACTTACGGGCGGAGGCCTCGGCCTTCGCGGATATTCCTTGGCTGATGGGGGGCGACTTCAACGTAACTATCCTTTCTGACGATCGGCCCCGCGGGCGTGGGGGTAATGACCCGGGCTCCAGCGACTTTTGTGAATTCATTCGGGATTTGGCTTTGGAGGGGATGGTGCCCAACGACATTGCTTACACCTGGAGGAACAACGCCTCAAGATCCAGGATTGACAGGTTTCTTGCTAACATTAAACTTATGGAGGTTTTCCCCTTATGTGCGGTGTCATCTCGGTCGCGGTCGTTCTCTGATCATAGTCCGATCGTGTGGGATTCTGGGGATGACCTTCGCCCTAGGGGTCTCTTCCGGTACGAAAGGTGCTGGCTTTTGGAGGAGAACTTCAGGGACGTCGTGAAGAATCATTGGGAGCAGACCACGTCTGTGGGGTCCGCTGCCCGTCGTTTCGCTCATAAGATCGCGTCTCTGAGGAGGGTTTTGGCCTCGTTCAAGAAGGAATCTCGATTGGCCCGTGTCGCGGCGCGGAAGGCGGCGGACGATGTGATCTTGCGGCTGGATCGTTTGGAGGGCGATAGAGAGTTGTGCTCTGAGGAGTTGTTGGAGCGCAGTGCTGCCACCAATGTCGTCAAAGCGGAGGATAAGAAGAGGGTCATAGAATGGCGTCAGCGATCACGGTTGCAGTGGCTTAAGGAGGGTGACGCGAATACCGCGTTTTTTCATCGGGTGGCGAGCGGTAGGAGGCGCTTCAATTCTATTCATTCCCCTACGGTGAACGGATCACTCATCCAGGGGGACAAGGATCTGGGCGCGGCCTTGGGTAATCATTTCAAGGGTGTTTTTGGCTTCCGCGGCCCGCGCGTTTGGCGTTGGACTGGCCGGGGGGCCCCTGCTATCCTCTCTTCGGACGCGGAGGCGCTTATTAGGCCCTTCTCTTTGGCCGAGATCAAGGAGGCCGTGTGGGATCTTAACGTAGACGCTTCCCCGAGCCCTGATGGTTTCCCTGTGGCATTCTACCGGGATTTATGGGACGTGGTGGCTCAGGATGTTCTGGAGGTCGCCCGTGAATTTTGTGATGGTAACCACGGCTTCGACAAAATCAACAAGGCGCTTATTGTGTTGATTCCAAAGTCCAATTCGGTCAATCATATTGATGATTTCAGGCATATCTCCATCTCAAATGGAATTTATTAATCATCGCGAAGGTCATGGCCCGGCGGTTGGCCCCCATCCTTGACTCGCTGATCTCGCCCACTCAGGCGGCCTTTATTCGGGGGCACCAAATCACTGATTGTTACGCGGTGGACACTGAGTTGGTGGAGGCGTGGAGGTAGTCGTCTACGAAGGGGATCCTTTGGAAAATTGATTTCGCTAAGACATACGATTGTCTCGATTGGCGGTTCCTGTGGTCGTTGTTGAGGCGGCGAGGCTTCCCGGAGGTGTGGATCTCTTGGGTTCGGCGATGTGTGTCCACGGCTTCGCTTTCTGTGCTTCTCAATGGCTGCCCGGTCGGCGGCTTCTTCCAGCCGAAGCGCGGGGTGCGTCAGGGGTGTCCTCTCGCACCCCTCCTGTTTGTGTTGGTTGTTGACGTTTTGCCACGCATGATCGACGGCGTGGCCGCGGCAGGGCTTACCCGTGGCTGCTTGTTAGGGGATTTCCATGTACCAATCATCCAGTTCGCTGATGACACCATTTGTTTTATCGAGGGCGGGCCCTCTGCGGTTTCCGGTATGGTTACTACTCTGGAGCTATTCAGTGAGGTATCGGGTCTCGTGATCAATGGGATTAAGTCCAAGGTGGTTCCTTTCGGTATGACGCACGCGGAGGTCCTCGATTGCAGCCGGCTGCTGGGCGCCTCCCCCGGGGGGCTCCCGTTTGACTATCTCGGTTTGCCCCTGGCTGCGGGTCACGCCCGGATTCGTGATTGGAGGGCGGTGGTTGAGAAGATGGAGGCGCAACTGTCCGGGTGGCGCGCGGCTCTTTTATCTAGGGGCGGGCGGCTGGTACTCCTTAAAGCGGTGCTCTCTTCCATTCCAATTTATTTTTTTTCAGTTCGTGGTATGCCTAAGGGGATTCGGGTGCGGCTGGAGAAATGCATGAGGGGTTTCTTATGGGGAAGGAAGGGCGAGGGGAGTAGGGGTGTGCCTTTGGTGAGTTGGGGTGATGTTACGAGGCCCAAGCAGCTGGGGGGCTTGGGCGTGAGGCGTATGGATGCGGCTAACGATGCACTTCTGCTTAAATGGGTTGCACGGATTTGGGGGAATGAGGACAATTTCATATTAAATGTTCTGAGGGAGACGCTGGGCGCGGACTTCTTGCCTGTTCAGCGGGTGACCTCTCCGGTCCACCTTTCCATTTTTTGGTGCGGGGTCTTGAAGGTTTTCAATCAAAATCGGCCCCTTTTTAAACCTGTTCTGGAAAGGGGCAACTCCTTCAGATTCTGGATTGGCGATTGGTCAGGCAGGGGTCCTATTAAGGATGTCTTCCCTCGTCTGTTCGCATTGGTTGATGACAAAGACGCTTCGGTGGTTTCTTGCTGGAGCGAGAGCTGTTGGTGCCCTAGGATTTCCGCAAACCTTTTGGAGCAGCGGTTGCAGGATTTTCTCTCGTTGATGGCGTTACTCGCGGATGCTAGCAAGCCTACCCACGGTAGGGATCACTGCAATGGACGGATGGGTCCTTCTCTACAAGGAAGGCGTACTTGGCTCTTGTTCCTTCTTCGTACGTGATCGATGCGCCTCTTGTGCGCGATTGCAAGTTCTTTTGGGGGCTAAAGTTACCTGAGCGCATTGGCATATTTCTCTGGCTCCTTCGTAGGGGGAGACTTCTTACTCGTGATCGTTGTGCCTCCTTGTTTACTAATATAGGGCCCATTTGCGGCATGTGTGGCATGGAGCGGGAAACCACTAACCATCTCTTCCTTCATTGTGGCTACGTTCGTGATCTTTGGACTGACTTGGATTGGCTCAGCACTGCCTCCTTCACGGCCTTCTGCGAGAGCTTAGTTTCTTCCACGGAGAGGGCTAGGAGGGATCTCTTGGTCCCGATTGTGCGATTGTGGAGCATTTGGTTGGGGAGGAACGAGGCCCTCTTCGCGGGACAGCGTTTTTACAAGGAAAATATCGTGATCCTCGCTACGCGTTTTGTGAACGATTGGTCTCCTGGGTAGGACGGCACCTTGTTTGCGCTGTGGGAGGTGTTGTTGCATGCTCTCACGGGTGTTGACGTGGGTGTCTTCTTTCTTTCCTGGTTGTAATTTTTATGGCTTGTGCTTTTGTAAAATCTCTTTACGCCGTTTTGAATATATTGGGGTGAACACCAATGAGTGTCTCCCCCTTTGTTGAGTGTCAATAAAAAGAACTTGATCTCTCCCATCTGGCACAGAGAATGGTACACTGCTCTGGTGCCCCTATGATACCACATGAAAACCCTTGCCAACATGGCATAGGGAATGGTCCTCTACTCTGGAGTCCCTATGGCTCACATGAAAACTCTGGCCGACAAAACAAGAATAATGATGGAGACTACGAACAAATGATGGCAAACATGTGCACATCTGAAAGAAGACCGCATACTCGTGCGTGTCTGAAACTGAGTCTCTCTCTGGAGAACTCAAAAAATGGGTCTCTCAACATGGAGTGCCTCGAACTTGGACTCTGACCAATCTGAATGTCGAGTCTGAAATCTGAATGTCGAATCTGAATATTTGCCAACTGTAGAGTCTGGAAACTACATGATCTGGAGAATATGTAGAAGAAGAAGACATGTGACTTACATATACTCCCCCTTTCTCCCATACTAGTCGGAATACATGACATCGACTATGTTGGGAGAAGACAAGATAATATGGGGGTAAACATGAACATTCTAAAAAAACTTGCGGCTTTTCTTCATTTTTTTAAACCGTCACACATTTTTTTTGAAAACACACATTTTTTCGGCTTTTCTTCCTTCTTTTTTGTAAACATTTTACGTACGATCTTTTTTCTTTATTTTTGTACGCGCCTTTTTCTCAAATCCTCTTTTTTTCCTTTTTTTCGAATGAAAACTCTTGGCCCAAACTAGGCCCAGAAAGCAGCTCCTTTTTGGGACTTTTCTCCTTTTTTGTTTTTTTAATAAACATCGGGGCCCTGTTTGGGCTACCCACACATGCACAAAACTAGGGTTCCCAAAGGCGAACCCCTTTCCACGTTCTTCGTTTGCCGCCGCAAATACTGGGAGAAGGGGTCACCGCCTCGATCGGACCCTGCTGTCGATGGGAACGCAAAGGAGATGTCGCATCCGCCGGATTGTGCGAGGGAGACGCGTAGGAGGCCGATTGCCGTTGTCAGAGGAAGGGAAAGAATGCGTGTGGCCTGCAGTGCGCTTTCTATGCGCACGATGTCTGAGGGATGTTGTTGGGCAACGTGATGGAGCATAACAGGAGCTTCGGCTCTGCCTGGAGGTTTGCTTCCCTCGCCGCCTGCGAGATCGGAGTGCAGCATCGGAAGGGGGGAGGGGGAGATATGGCGCCGCTTGGAGATGAACAGCAACCCGTGAAGATACCGCTGCCTGGAAAGGTCTTTGCGGTCTGAAACCGCCTGGAAAGGGTTTTGCGACCTGGAAACCGTCGCTTTCGCGCTTGGAGGTCACGTGGTGCGCCATTGCGCGATGCTGATGAAAGATCTTGCGCCTGGACTGAAGTGGAGTCGCAAGGTGCGCTGAAGGGGAATCTCGCCTTGCGATGTGCGTACGCGATGGCAGGGGCTCGTCGCGAAGAAGGTTGGAGGGTATGTTGATCTGGAGATCGCCGATCTGGAGATCTATAACAGGGAGGAGATGCTTGCGGCTTCTACGTGTTGCGCCCTGGAGTTCTTGAATATACCAACGCCACCGCATGATGCTGAATATTTTAGGGTTTCAAGAAACCCGATAATAGAACTTGAACATGATGTACACAGATCTTGAACATAACTTCATAAAAATTTCATCTTCAAGAACGAACCAATAATCGGATCCTGAATCAAAATAAAGAACACGATGAAAAATCTCAAAATCGAACCCGCTCCGATACCATGTTAGAAAATAAACATGCGGAAGCAAGTATCAGAAATAAAGAATAAACATCATTGAACACAGGATTTACGTGGAACCCTACTCCGTAAGGAGCAGGATGAAACCACGTGAGAATGCCTCAGATGGCTGGTGTGTCTATTGCACTTTTCTCATCTGATACAGGAGGTCTGGGGCTCCTTATATAGCCTCCACAGAGCCTCCAAGTCCCACCACTGATAGATGTGGGACTAAACTCTTGGATGGGGTAAATGGATCCTGGAGGAATCCATTTACCCATCTCACATACATATGACGCATACAACTTATACTCCAACAGCTAGCAATGAACAGTGTTGCTTGATTATCATATCTGAGGTGAATAGGAAGGGGCATCTCAATAGTTAGGTAAGTCAGAACGGATTTAACCCACATCATTTCTGTACTCCCTTGGGCCATAGGCCTATATTCTGATTCAGCATTGGATCAAGCAACAACTGTCTGTTTCTTACTTCGCCATGAGACCAATGAGCTACCAACAAACACAATGAAGCATGAGGACTTCCTATCCCTGGGACACCCAGCATAATCCGCATATGCACATCCAGTAACTGTGAGAGATGTATCTCTTCTGAAAAGAAGACCTGTCCCTGGAGAAGATTTCAAGTATCTAAAAATCATGCACATTGCATCCATGTGAGCCTGTCTGGGTTGCTCCATAAATTGTCATGCTCACAGCAAATGATATAATTCAGGCCTGGTAATAGTAACATATAACAACTTTCCTACCAGCTCTATGTAATGTCTCTTATCCACCTCTTCAGAGCCATCATCGTAGAGACAAGGATTAGGATCCATTGGTGCAGTGGCAGGTCTGCGTCATGTCATACCTGTCTCAGATAGAAGGTCAGTGACATACTTCCTTTGGGTCATAACCATACCTTGTTCTGTTGTCCAAGGAAATCCTTAGCTACCTGAATGCCCAGTTCATCACTACCTGTAACAATGATGTCATCAACATAAACCAGAACAATCGTACCTCTCTGAGTTCTCTTAACAAAAAGAGAATGATATGCAGTGGATCGGACAAACCCCTTCTGTTCAATCAACTCTGAGAACTTCTGAAACCAAGCCCTTGGACTCTGCTTAAGATCGTATATGGCCTTATGAAGACGGCACACCATACTAGACTCCCCCTCAGCAACAAACCCCGGTAGTTGCTGCATGTAAACCTCCTCCTGCAGGTCATCATACAAGAACGCATTCTTGACATCTAATTAGAAAAGTGGCCAGTCATGTACTACAACAACATCAACAAGAATTCGTAGTGTAGAGTGACGCGCAACCGGAGAAAAAGTGTAGAGTGACATCTAATTAGACCTCTTCTCCATCCTCTGAAGGAGTAAACCAGTCATCTGTGGGAGAGAAATACATAATGGACTCAAAAAAGGTGACATCAGCATTGACGTAGTACCTTCGTCGAATAGGGTCGAAGCAACGATATCCCTTTTGTGTCTTAGAATACCCAACAAACACACATTTGATAGCTTTGGGAGAGAGTTTGTCAAGACCAGGAGACATTTGATGAACAAAAGCTACTGAACCAAAAACACGAGGCGTAAGCGAGAAAAGATCCATCTCGGAAAACACAATCAAGAACGGGATCTTCTCCTCCAATACCGAAGAGGGCATACGATTAACCAGATAACAAGCAGTTAGAACGGCATTTCCCCAGCATGAATGAGGAGCACGACTCTGAATCAATAGGGTTCTGGTAACGTCCAAAAGATGGCGATGTTTTCGTTCAGCCACCCCATTCTGTTGAGAAGTATATGCACAAGATGTATGATGCACAATACCATGAAACCCAAGGAATTGAGAAAGTTGAGTGGTGCAAAATTCCAGTGCATTATCTGAACGTTTAAACTTGACTTTTGCTGAAAAATGTTCCTTATTTCATTAATAAAGGATTGAATAACAGGACCAGCATCAAACTTGTTCTTAAGAAGAAAGACCCAAGACAATCTCGAAAACTCAACAACTGCAACAAGATAAAACATGTGTCCCTGATGATCTGGGACATGACTGAGACACCAAATATCAAAATGAATTAACTCGAACAGACTATGACTACTTCGACCCTGACGACTCTGGAAAGTGGATCGATGATGCTTCCCAAGCTGGCAGGCCTCGCACTAGAAAGTAGAGCGAGGAGAAATCTGTGGAAGAACATGACTCGGCTTTTGCAGAGGAAAATGATCAAATCGAAGATGCCACATATATGGAGAAACAGATCCAGTGTAAAGAAAGAGACACCAGCATATGGAGATTGCACTAGTCTGTAGAGACCCCCTTGCTCACAGCCAGCTCTAATCACCCTGCCCGTGAGTATATCCTGAAACACAAGAGCAGATGAATCAAATATGGCACGACAATGTAAATCTTGGGTGATTTGACTAATTGATAGTAAATTCATAGAAAAATCACGAGCATAAAGAACATTCTGAAGCCTCGATCCGGAAGTCAATTGCACCTCCCCCTGACCAGTAATGGGAGAATGTGTCCCATCTGCTATCACAACAGACCGTCCAGGCCGAGTCAGACGAAAAATACTAAACTGGCCTCTATCACTACAGAGATGATGGGATGCTCCGGAATCCATGATCCATCCTGACAAGTCTAACCTGTAACAAGTAGTAAAGGCATATGCTATACCTGACGTAGATGTTGATGCTGAGGCAGCTATCTCTGAGGATCCTGAAGGAAAGTTGGTAGACCCAGAAGTAACAGGCATAATCTCCCTTAGTCGTGCAACAAGCTCGCCAAATCTCTAGTCAGATACAGGTGATGGACTCCCAGCCTGTTGTGTCTGCTCTGCAACTCTAGCTGAAGCAAGAAACCCATACTTAGAACAGCAAGTTTCCTCAGAGTGGTCGGCCTGTGGCAGTAAGTGCATGGCTGATGAGGTCGACCACCCCCTCCTCTGCCCCGGTTCGGGCCTCCCCTACCACGATATGGTATAGGGCTTCCTCTACCACGTGATACAGCAATAGCTGAAGATGTCTGAGACTGTAAAGTACTACCAGAGGATATAGGCAGTCTACTCAATCTGCGATATGCCTCCTCCATCGGAGGTATGGTAGCAGCAGTAAGAATCTGGGCACGAGCAGCGTCATACTCAGGGTCAAGGGTTGCTAGGAAGACCCCAGTCATCACAGAGTCTCTGTATGCCTCGAGCTGCTCTGGTGTAGCAGTCAAGGGAATGTATCCATGTAGCTTCTCAAGCATACCCCTCAAAGAAGTATAGAGGGTATGAAGAGGGCGATCATTCTACTTTGATGTGAAGATATCATGCTGGAGCTGCAGTATCTTCGACTCATTCTTCGCCGGAGAGTATATAGCGACGAGAATATCCCACATAACCTTTGCAGTAGACTGATTTAAAATATCATTGGCTATCTCCGTGGACACAATCCCGGATAGCCACACGTGTGCATATGCATCATCTGTCTCCCATGACGTATTTGTACCAGTCTTGTCACGTGGCTCCTCTGTTTATATTCCGTGGATCTCTTGGAGGAGACTGCGAGAGCTGTTGATCTTGTAAGGATAAATCTTCTGACGGCAGAAAGCCGCCAGAAGAGCTATGCAGATCGTAGGAGGAGAGAGTTAGAGTTTCAGGTATCCAATCCTTTTCTCTTGCTCCTTTTGCAAATTTAACTAAATGTCATACGAATGACATTCCTATAAATTACAGGTGGGAGATTGGGTATTTCTCCGTGAATCTCCCATGAAGGGAATACAGAGATTTGACGTTCGTGGCAAGTTGACGTCGCGATATGTTGGATTGTTCGAGATCCTTGCTAGAGTAGGGAAGGTAGCCTACCGAGTAACCCTTCCTCCACATCTTTAGGGCATTCACGACGTCTTCCATGTATCCAACTTGAGGAAGTATGTGCATGATTCTCGACACATCATCAGCTACGAGAATCTTGATGTGGAGCCAGATTTGACATATAAGGAGAGGCCAATGCAGATACTTGATAGTGATGTGAAGAAACTTCGCAGCAAAGAGATACCATTGGTCAAGGTGTTATGGCACCGACACGGCGTCGAAAAGACGACGTGGGAAACCAAAGCTGATATGCGGACACGATACCCACCGTTTTTCTCAAGCAATCATTAAAAACAAGCTCTTTTAATTATTCACATATTAAAAGAAAATGGTTTGTTTCTCCTTTGAGGTTTTTATGGGTTCAAAACCCTTTGAGGTTTTATAGTCAGATGAAACGCATATAAGACATATGGTAACCTTGACCCGAGTCTCGAGGACGAGACTTCCTTCGAGGTTTTTATATTTGTAACATCCAGATCTGCACAAACACGAACCCGAACCGATTAGGGTCCGATTAACCCAATAAATTATGGGACAACATTATATAACTTGAATCGATCAATTGATCGTGAACCAAAAGTTGTTCGGGCAAAATCGACCAAAAATTGGTCACAACGTAATGCGTGCCGCAGAAAAGCCGCGACGCAAATTCGGAAACCACAAAACGAACCGAGACTGCCATAAAATCCGATTCAAGAAATAAGGCCAACGGAATCGACCGTTCGTCAATCGGATGTCATTTGGTATTTTAAATTCACAAATTTTGAATCCAAACCAAAACCGTATCTCAAAAAGTTTGGAGTATTAAATCCGGTCGAAAGTATATCAATATCATACTCATATTGATCGTCGTTTAGAGACGATCAAATCAATATATTTTGTATCGAAATCCAACACTCGAGAAGCGATTACGGTCTACTTTAAGCATGATAAATAAAGCGAGTTTTTGGTAATAAAAAATAAAAAAATATTTTCCTGTCCAGCAAAAAAATATAATAATGATGTCACTATTGATATCACCAAGTAACATCATGCTAATGATGTCATTAATGTTATAGAAAAAAAGAGTAATATACAAGAGGATCATTTCCTCTCCCGTGAGAACTCCTCATCCCTTCTTTCTTTCTTAATTTTCCAAATCTTTTTCTTTCTCCCCTTCATTCCCAACGAGAGAAACTTAAATCCTCACTAATTCCCAAATGACGGAGGAGCTACAGCCTCATCTTTCTCTGCAATTGTTGCAGAAAGCTTGATCAATTGTTGCTGCCAAGCTTGCAAAAATCGGCCGACTAGGCCGACTAGTCGGTCCGACTAGTCGAGTCGGGGGGTAGCCGACTCGACTAGGCCTAGTCGACCATTAGTCGGTCAGCCCGACTAGTCGGACTAGTCGGCCGACTAATCGGCTGATTTTTACATCAAGCTTTTATAAAAAAACATTTTTTGCTTTTTTAACAACAAACTTATTCTAATATGTTTAATGTTATATTTAATGTCAACTACATATTTTGTTTCATTATGTAAGTATAGAAAATGTACAAATCTATGCTAATACATAAGCAAACTTATTCTAATATGCAATAATGTTATATTTAAAGTCAATTACTTCTTTTATTTCATTATGAAAGTACAGAAAATGTACAAATCTATGTATAAAAATGATTTATATATTTAAAAAATTAAAAAAATTCAAAACCGACTAATGGCCGACTAAATCCGATTAGTCGCCCGACTGCCGATTAATCCTTAGTCAGTGACCCCGCCGACCGAGTACCGACTACCGCTTTCTGCAACCTTGGTTGCTGCCCTCTCCTTGCAGTTGGAGTTGCTACCTACAGCAGCAGGTGCAGCCTCAATCCTCAATTTGGAGAATATAAAGGTACAACTCCTACCCCTTCTTTGTTGCCTTGCATGTACAATTTAAGCCATTTCTCTTGCTGTCATACTTGCATATTCCATATAATTCATGTCTTGGAAGTTAGAGATAATGGTTGCATGTTAAAAAAATTAGAGTATAAGATGGGAATTTGGGCATGAACCAATCCTTGAATCTAGAATTCCATACCAAAGTCTTGTTGGGAAATGGAGATTTGGATTTTTGTGTCAAATTATGTTTTATGGTTTCTCAAGTAAATATGTGAGTTCCAGGGATTATTTACAACCTATAAATTTTATAAAATTTGGTTCTCTGTTATATATATACACTGTTACTGAATAGATATTAATATATGTATATATATTTTATGTAAATAATTATATATGTTCACCAAAGCTTACCAAAAATTTAAAATGTAGAATAAGAATAGAGATTTGTGTAACAGGGACACGTTCAGTTAGTGACCTTCCATAGCCTGTTAATTGTTAATTGACCTATCAAATACAGAATTCAATATAATATATTAGAGATAAACCGGGACATAGGTGAAGTTATTCAGTGCTGACTTTACTGTTCGGGACTCTAATATGTTTTTACACTTAAATGCTTTCAGATTTTGTTAGAAGGGTCATCAAGCCAGACTTGTTACATACTATGAACATGAATTTGTTTGAATCAAATATAGTAACCATAATGTTTAATGCAAAGGATGCTAATTGTTAAAGCATGTTTTCATAGGAGATGTGACAATTTATAGCCCGATCAGTCCCTGGAGTGGTAGTTATCATTAAATAATATAAACCTTTGAGATAGTATTTTTAATCAATGGTGACAACAATGTATCATGCAATTAGATTAAATCATATGTGGTGGCACATTGGAATTATTTCTTGCAACTGCACTAACATATGAAGGTCTCCCAGCGAGGATTGTTGAATGTAATCTCCAAAAAGGGGTACATTTGTTTTTTGCCTATAAGATCGAGCATCTTTTATTCTTAAATTAAGTGAGAAAATAACATGATTTAAGTTACAACGAGATCAAGAGTGAAACATATCAAGGAAAGAGCTCATGGAACTTGTACATGCCAATATCCTTTCTGAAGATAAGATTGAACTGTCTACTGTAGCAAAGAGTAATACTATAAAATATGATATTAATGCTTTTACTCAATCAACTCAAAAAGTTTGATAGATCCTTCGAATTTGTCTGTTGTATATTCATCATGTATTATTAATTACTCCCCACAATATATACATATGGGTTTTGGCGAGAAAGAAAACATTGGGTAGAAGACATTCTCAATCTTAGTGTTTCATAAGACCATACTGTCAATAGTTCTCTTCCTTGAAATATATATATATTATATTCTTATAGCGTTATGTCTAGAAATATAGATAGAAAGAGAGAGTTGGGAGTAAATCAAAAGCATAAGCATGAGAAATGCAAAGATCAATTTAGATTGGATAATTTTAGTACTCCTGCAAGGATCATTTTAGATTCAAAGCTAACAACACTACATGATGAGAATTGAGGATGTAGTTAAGTACAGTTGTATGATGGTGCATCAATGATACCTAACATTTTTGTCAGTCATGGACCCTTACACATGGTTGTGCGAGGGCACGGTGACCCTCAACTGGGCGGGAAATAGGAAGCCCACATAGGGTAGCGGCCGCCAAGTACGCGGATCTAGGATCCCAATCCTTTTCACGATTTTTACGCGAGCTCGCAGTCGTTTTTACGCCTCGTTGGGATCCCGACTTTTGGCTAGTCCGCTGACCCTCTGTTTTAGGATACCTATACAGGGGATCCTTGATTTTAGTTTTTCGTACGAGCTCGTTAGCCCATACTAGTCGGGTCATTTTTCTAGAGTGACTTTTCCGGAGAGTCTCTCTCACCCGTCTCTGGAGCATAGTTTTGAAGTAGACCTTTCCCTCTATTGGAATGCACTTCCAATAAGAGGGTGATACGGAAGAGCCTCATAGGAGGCTACCTCACTGCTTGAGTTTTTTGTTACTTTCCGCCAACAAGCTTGGCGATGCTACATCTGAATCATCCGTATCTATGGAAGGAAATATCGCGATATATCGGCGATATATCGCCGATATATCAATATCGACGATATATCGATATCGACATGGGACCGATATGGGCACCGATATGGCGATATATCCCGATTTCCAAGCATTTTCTTCACAAAGGCTCGCCGATATGGGCGATATTTCAGTGATATATCGTCAAAATATCGTATCGAAACGATATCGATATCGATATGACATTCCATGTCCGTGTCTACATCTAAATCATCTAGGGTTACATCTGAGTCAGTTACAGTTGAGGATTGGAGAAGTTGAAATCAAAGTTGAATGGGTTATAGAGTATATAGGTTATGTGATAAAATCAATAGTGTGCTATGTTGGTTACATAGGTTGGATTCGTAATTTCTATAAGCTAGTGGACGTGTTGGGAACTTAGTTAGGATGCATTATACAACACAGCATGCCTACGGAGGCACCCCAACCCTAAGGCATTATTCATGCCTTAGAGTTATAGTGTGAGGTTATACAATGATCAAGATCACAGACTATCCACTAGACTTGAAAAGATAGATAGAATTGAAAACCCGATTAATATATTATCATTTCCATCATAAATAAGTTAAGAGTAAAATAAA
The DNA here is from genome assembly GCA_037367405.1 of Ottelia alismoides. NCBI lineage: Eukaryota > Viridiplantae > Streptophyta > Magnoliopsida > Alismatales > Hydrocharitaceae > Ottelia > Ottelia alismoides. The sequence continues at coordinate 402,084 of JAZKJV010000882.1, forward strand.
GTATCATAACACTAACTCCTTATTAAAAGCCATAACCTGATCTCAATGAAAAGTAAACAACATATACTTACTGACCTCAATTACTATAGGAAAATGTTATAAATGGGAAATATTAGGATATTAAGTGATTAGGTGGGAAAAGACGTAGAATATTTTGAAAATCTTTTTCTACGCAAGTGGTGGAAGAATTCCATTCATACATGCCTATCTACTTGCTTTCTTTTGCACATAATAAATTACTTGCTATACTAAACTGCTAGTTGTATTCACATTTGTGACGCCTCTTCTTCCTTGCATGTTTTGGCAGGTAAGGAGCCTGCAGCACAGTAGCATGTTGATGACTTCTGGTGATAGGGTTTATACTAGTCGGTACGGTTTCTTTTGTCTCCAATTTTTGTTCCGTCATGATGTAAATACTTATTTTTCCTCTTCGGTCAGATTTTGGGATATATGTATAACTATTATCTCTCATGTACATGTTGTATATACTTATAAAAATTAATGAAAAGAAATGTTGGTAGTACCCATTGTTGTTTGTTTTGTGGTTGATACATTATTGCTTAAATGTGAATGTCATGCAATAGCAACGCGAAAAATTATCTCGTAATTTCATATACCTAATGCGATGTTAATGAATGTTGTATTGCGAAATGTGGCGTAAACGGATGTCCGGATCCGAGGGCATCACATTTGATGACACCATTCTGCTGAGAAGTGTAAGCACACGAGGTCTAATGTATAATGCAATGAGACCTGAAGAACGTAGATAGGTGTAACATGCATAACTCTAAGGCATTGTCAGAGCGAATAAATTTGACAGTAGCAAAAAAAATATTTTTTATTTCATCAATAAAAGAGTTAATGACAGATCCAGCTCCAGGCTTGTTTTTCAACAGAAAAACCTAAGAAACTCTAGAATAACCAACAACAACAACAACAACAAAACCTTTTCCGACGATTAAGTAGGGTCGGCTAAATGGATTCTTCGCCTCCATTCAGATCTATCTTGGGTCAATCTCGGGCTATGTCCAAAAAACTAAGATCCATTCGTATAGTCTCTTTCCAACACTTCTTGGACCATCCTCGTCCTCTCTTAGCCGGCTCAACATCCCAACACTCGCATCTCCTAACTGGTGCATCTGCTTATCTTCTTTGCAAAAGGCCAAACCATTTAAGCAGTTTCCTCGCATCTTATCCTCGATCGGAGCTACACCAACTTTCTTTCTGATTGCATCATTCTGAATCCGATCTTTACGTGTGTCCGCACATCTACCTTAGCATTTACATTTCTGTTACAGACATTCTCTGCAAATGTCTATGGTTCACAGTAAAACCTTCCTTTAATTTTTTTAAAGCCCGGGTAAATGAGGAGGGTTGTGTTAGGTCGCCGACAGCCAGCATAAAATAGTCGAAGACAACTTCCTAAATATTATTTTAAAAAAATACTATTTAGGAAGTTGCCTCATGACAGTAGGATCTTTTCAACATGGATTTAAGCAAAGTCTAGAACAACCATCCACATGAATTAGATAAAATGATGCCCCTGGTGATCAGGTACATAGTTGGGGCCTCAAATGTCAAGATGAACAAACTCAAATAAATGGCTACTGCTACGGCTCTGACGACCAGGAAAAGAAGAGTGGTGATGCTTCCCAAGCTTGCAAGCCTCGCAGTAGAAAGTAGATAGCGTGGAGATCTGTGAGAGGACATGATGCAGCAGAAGCTGGTCAAAACGAAGAAGCCACAAGTAAGGTGAGAGTGATTCATTAGGAACTGTAGAGGCACTGACACTAGGAGACTGGACCAGTTTGTAAAGTATTCGCTACTCACGGACACATCGAATGACCCTGCTCGTGAGTATGTCCTGAAACAAAAGAGATGATGAGACACAATGGCACGATAATGCAGATCCTTTGTGATCTGACTAATAGAAAGCAAATTCTTCTGAAAATTAGGCGTATATAAAACATTCTGCAAGTGCATGGATGGAGTTCTAGGGTTTCACGCTACATGAGAAACCACACCATATAAGAAACCCTATAACCCTTGAACAAAGTGTTCCATTCATTCTCAATTTTGCAAATAAGTGGAGTTCATCGCATGAACTCTGATACAAGCATAACAAAAAAATTTATGCAATGTAAAACTACATGATTAAGAAAATAATTTTTTTAATAGTTTCGCATATTAACAAGAGTATTAGGGTTACCTTTGAAGCATGAGTCTCTAAGAGAAGAGACCTAACGAATCAAGTCCGATCTACAAATGCTTCTCTCGCGAGCGCGATGGTGATTCACGTAAAATATCACGAACAAGGATGTCAATTTCTCTACGAAATAACCTACACTAAATAAAGATCAATATAATCATTATCTCATGATCTTGTCGTGCAAGATCACATCCTTCTTCACATACGAGAAGCACCACAAAGATGACGAACTTCTCTTGCGATAGATCAAGTAAACCAAGAGATGAAGAGAAGCAATATGGTGGATAGCCAAGGGGATCTACGAGAGATGATGTGGACAGCCAAGGCAAGAGTCTTGGTCTCTATTTTCTCTCTTTCTTTCAAGGCAACTCTTGGAGCAGTGGAAGATGTGAAGATGTTCTTGGAAGAGGGGTTATGCCCTTCTCTTATAAAGGAAGAGGGGATGTCTATGAAGAGTCCTACTCCTCATAGTAGATGTCATCTCTCTTCCCTTTGATGGTGGATCAAAGGCAACAAATAAATAGGAGCCTCAAAAAAATGATTAAATCCTTGCCCTTCAAGAAATAGGACTTGATTTATCTCCTTTAATTACCATCCAAAAAAACAACAAATAAATAGAAAAATAGGAGAGCCTAATCACATTAGGACTCTTAGGGTGTACGTCTATGCTTCCCCAAGCATGGACGTCCCCTTTGTCCTATTCGTTGGTATAGTTGTTGTTATTTCATTATCTTCATGATAATATAATTATCATTATTGGGAGATTATGAGAACATCCTCGTAACTTATGAATCTTATTCAAACCCAAAGAAAAATGTAAATCCAATTTACATTCAAATTTCAATGTGAATTATATTCATACAAATACCTTGAAATAATTATATGAATCAAATGCATATAAATATTAATTATTATGAATCACTATTCATGTTAATTAATATGTGAATCATATTCATAAAAATACCCTTGTAGAAATATAATTATGACTAACAATTATTGTCTCAGTTTTGACATCACACAATACTTGTCATAATCCAATTAGGACTCGTGAGTTACAGTCACAAATATTTGGAGATAATATCGAGGAGATCATGACATCCACGTATACCGACTTGAAATTTGGATAACTATCCAATTTCAACGTTTATACCACTTTTGGTGAAATACGTCACCTACAAATATTGAGCTTGAGCTGAAATGATTCGCACTCTATAGAAGCTCGACGAAACACATTGCACTCTTCCGAGCTCAATAAATGAACACAGTGATAAACTCAGCTTCTAACTCCATTTCTAATCATTGTCCAAACCATTTAAAGCTTAGAAATGGATCAAGAGAGTTCACCTTCATTTCCATGATCATTTCTCTTTCCAACATTTGGACATTGAAATTGGAATTGAATCAAATGAAATGAGACTTAATCCAATTAATTCTCGTATTATTAAGTCATGTAGTGGAGTCACTAAAATCCATCTGATTTCATCATTCCCTTGGAATGGAAGTATCATGGTAAATGATCTATTAAGATAGCTTTAACCCAGAGTATTCCGAATACATCATCATCCTTCATACCGGAAAACTTTGATATACTTGAAGTTCGAACCCTAGTTTAATTGTCTCCTAGGACATATCAATAAATTTCTTAATCGATAATTTGATGATAAAATTAATCATATAGTTTTCCAAAGTATATATTAATATCTCGAATTCATGTCTTACTTCATAAATTGTAACATCCTTAAATCCTAATGACTAATTAAGCCAAGATGGTGAATCATTAGTGAGCTTGATGGAAATTAGAGATGCCATTAGTGGCTAATTGTGATAATTGTAACTAGAGGTGATTAAGTAGCTAAGTATGATTAGTAATGTGATTACTATTCATGGGTGGGCCTTGGTTGCAATTAGGAGGAGTTGGTGGGGTTTATGTTGCAATTTTCCCATGGATATAACCCCCCATAGGCGTCACCCCTTCCTCCCACTTCATCTTCTTCCTCTTGAGATCTTGGAGCTCTTTTCTCCATGGCTGAAAAATCCATGGATCTCCATCTTCTTTTTTAGTTTTCTCCCTCATTTTTCCACCAAAATTCGAGTTCTTGGGCTCAAATCAAAGCTGGGAAGGAGAGGATCTTGGATCTTACACTGCATGTAAGATCAAGGTCCAAAGAAGAGGAGGAATCCAAGCTTGAAGCTCAAGGTGTGGACAGCCCAACATTTTCTTGGAGAGTTCTTCTTCAAGCTTTTGAAAGCTTGATTTGAGGTACAAATTTAGCCCTTCTCTTGCTGCCATATGTAGAGTTTTTACCACTTATATCCCAGATCTAAAATCAAGCCTTAGTTTTGGGGTTTTTGGTTGCAAAAAATTGAGAAAAATAGACTATATGTGCACGGTTTTTATTGTGGCCAGAATCTGTGTGTCTTCCTTTTAATCCAAGTTAGACATGTATTTTGGGATCTTTCTTGGGTTCTATTGGGTAGAATCATATGTTGACTAATACTTAATTAAGGTAGACTTAAATCCATGGGGTTAGATACGAAATTTCATGTGATTATAACATCATAAAGAGGCTATATATGAACGGTCATACTGAAATTTTCAGATTTGTTGTTGTTAAATGTTGGCCAATAACTTGCATGATTTGGGAGTTTTAATTAAGTTTCCTTGAGTAGATTTACTCACTGATTATGGCCCCAATAAATTGGCTTATGATTCTTGGTTTTTAATTTGGAAATTTAGGTGATTAGAAATGTTTTGGATGTTGTCATATGCATGTAACTGAATGTGTCCAGATCTGTCCATGAACTTTAGGTTAGTGTTTTTAGATGCATTTGAGGAGTTTCTTCACGTTTCCTTGAGTGCAATTACTTTTAGATATATAATCTTTCATATTAACCTTTAGTCCATGGAGTTGTTTTAGAAAAATAGGGAGTTTTCAAGAGTTGTTGACTACCTATATCATATATGTCATTGAATGTCCAGATCTGTCCATGCATTTTAAATTAGAGTTTTAGGATGCATTTGGGGAGTTTCTAAATGTTTCCTTGAGTGTAATTACTGGTTAATATATACTCTTTCATAGCAACCTTTAGTCCATGGGTTTGTTTTAGAAAAATGAGGAGTTTTTGAGGAATTATTGACTACCTATATTATATCTCCACTGAATGTTCAGATTGGAGATAGTTGCCTTAGGACTAAGAACATACATGATTTTGACAATATCCTTAGACATCCTTTGGTGGATTTGACTATAAATATTTAGGGAGTGTAATACACATGAAATCCATGTATTTGGATTGGTTTTGATGAGGATTTTGGAGACAAATTCGGTTGCTGTCCATGAACAAAACAGTGGCCAAATTCCATTGTTGAATGTATGTCTAACAAATTTTTAGGCATTCATTAATAAGTTTTAAAAACACCAAGTTCCCTTGTTTCCCTATATTGAAATGGGAAATCAATTAGTGATTTAATCCCAGTCAGGAGAGGGATTAAGATAGGATAATTTTCCTTATATTTGCAGTCATATGCTTATTACACACATAGGTCTATGAGTGGAATAGATACATGATTGTAGCATGGGATGCTCTCTAACAGACCCCTATAAATGTTAGACCTTAAAGTAAATTAAACACCTAAATAGCATCTTTAAAGTCATGAAGTTGGGTGTGAACTTAAGAGGACTAGATGCCTTGGATTATTATGAAGTATACACACACAATGACAATGTTTTGGGGTGATAAAAAAGTGAATAGGGTAAATCTCTATTTGTAATCATTTTAGAGCATGCCTTAGGATAATTGCTACTTATAAAGGTGGGCTTGAAACACCTATTATGAAATTTAGAGATTTGGGGATGATCTTAAGGATGCATATATATATATATATATATATGTAGTTACTATACAGGAAAACAAGACTATATGAACTTGCCATGAAGCAAGTCTTCCTCTAAGGAGTAGCCCGATCCTTGTAGGTTTTTCTGAATCTTTTAGGACGTAGGAAAGAACGAAGTTTCCGGTAAGATAGCCAAGATCATAAGATTGATGTTCTTGAGTAGGAAATTAGAGAGAGACTATCGTATCAGGTATGTATCGTCGACCTTGGATCAATAGAGGTTCTTATAGAACAAGTTCGGGTCTAGGACCGATAACTTGTAGATGGGAAACAAATCAAAGAAACCATAGACGGTTAGGGCGTAACATGAAAAAGAAATGGTGATGTCACATATGATCAGTCATGGAAAATGGTGATCCGACTGTGCGAGGGCGCGGTGACCCTCACCTGAGCAGGAGATGAGGTCGCTCAGGCTTGGGTAGCGGACACTGAGAGCATGGGTCTAGGATCCCAGTCTTTTTACGTGTTTTCTTCGAGCCGGCTCGGTTTTTACGCTTCGTTGGGATCCACGAGTTGTCTAGACCATTCCGCTGACCCGTTGGTTTTTCTTTGAGAGCCTAGGTTGGGGGTTCTCTGCGGTTAGTTACGAGCTCGTCTGGTTTTTACTTAGCTCTTCTCCTCCGGGAGTTGAGCAACGAGAGAGGAAGTCGGGTCCGGCAGGCTTACCTCTTCTCTTTCCTGCCTCCAGTGGCGTAGTAGCCGTACTACCACTGCCTTTCCCTTGGACCACACTTCCACTGGGATTGGCGAGAGCAGACGAATCTCTTCGGGGGTTTCCTCACCGCTATAATTATTACTCTTCCACCAAGTTGTGCTCTGGTGATGGGATTATGATTAACAGACTTGTGACATTCCACCATTTGCCCAGTTAAGATGAAGTTTCATCAGTAGACATTGATGTCCCATAAATACCTTTCCACTATGTCGTGCATTGGTGATGGGGTAGTGGTCAGTAGACATCAATGTCACCATTTGTACCTTTCCGCTATGTCGTGCACTGGTGATGGGGTAGTGGTTAGCAGACACTGATGACTTCATTATTACCTTTCCACCATGTCGTGCACTGGTGATGGGGTAGTGGGTAACAAACACTAAAAACTTCATCAATACCTTTCTATCAGGTTTACGACCTCGTGATGGGGTAAGAGATATGTGATCTTTAGACTCTTCTGCTACGAGACTAATGACGACAGTACCGTTAGTCGAGACTAACGAGGAGTGAATGCTGAGAGAGAGTTGTGAGTACACGTACACCTTCGGGAGCGAGCTATCACATGTGTCGACCGAGGATCAATGTGAGTTGAGAGAACAAGCTAGAAGGAGTGTTGGGAACTTAGTTAGGATGCAAGACACCATCGCATGCCTACGGAGGCACCCCAACCCTGAAGCGTACACCATACCTCAGAGTCATAGTGTGAGGTTCAACCTGGACTTTGAAGTCCTACCCGGATATCGAGGTCCTAACCGGACCAAGACCACAGACTTACTTCTAGGCTTGAGTTGTTGTTGGTTAGTTCCATTGACCAAGGGAGACACAGTGTGGTAGTGAGCGAGTGTGTTCTGTTAGACTTCTGAAAGCAAGTAAATAATTTAAAAGAATCAATTAACCCACTTTTACTTGCTAGCTTCTTTTGTCCACTACAGTTACCTTACTGTTTTTCTAGATGTGCTAGTCTTTGCTTACTACTTTCCTTAGTAGAACTGTGTAGAATTTGTACTCGACAACTTTGTGACAGATACTTGCTTGTCCTTTTTCTACTATGGCAGGCAAGGGCCCTGCGATCGAGTAGCCGACGTACTTGGGGCTCTTGTTGTTCTTTTGGTGCTGACACTTACAGAGCAGGTAATCTTTTGGAGCTCATTAGACAGTTGTTTGTTGTGTTCTCCTCTGTAGTGTTATTTTTGGATACATACATGTATATTGAATGTTGCGAAACATCAGCATGTATATGAATGAAATGAAAATGAATGGATATGTTGTTGTTCAGTTATGGCACTACTTACTTCCGCTTTTAGTTTTTTTGTGGTTGCTTGCTTAGCCAAATTTAAATCTTGTGAATGTCATGTTTAAAAAGCGAAAAAAAAATTTCCCCAGGTTTTCATAGCATGAGATTAACTTAAGCTTATTAAGTGTGCAAATGACGTGTTTGACGGGTAACCTAAGGTCCTCGGGAGGACGGTCGTGACATAAACAAGGCGACAATGCGTGGAATACTTTATGACCCCAAAATCATGGAAGGAAATATCGCGATATATCGGCGATATATCGCCGATATATCGATATCGACATGGGACCGATATGGGCACCGATATGGCGATATATCCCGATTTCCAGGCATTTTCTTCACAATGGCTCGTCGATATGGGCGATATTTCGGCGATATATCATCGATATATCGTATCGATACGATATCGAAATGATATCGATATCGATACGGCCTTCCATGTCCAAAATATCTCATGAGTGAGTTCTGTCTCATGGTTCATCAAGTCTGAACCTGTATGATTCATTTAAGAAGTCATACTTCTCATATGTCCTCATATGCACACTAACTCGAAGGTATATAGACCCATTGATGTTAAGGCGCACGCCTAGGCGCCCAGGCCCAGGCCGTGCGCCTAGAACGAACGCCTTGCTTTTATAGTAAATGGCGTGCGCCTTGGGTCGCCTGGGCGCCTAGGCGGCCGCCTAGGCACGCCTTGACGCCTAGGCGACTATTTTTCATGCACGTTACACAAATATCTCATTTTCAAAATGCGATATACAACGCACATTTACAAAAAGCGATATACATAGCGCATTTTGAAAATGTGATATACATGTCGTATTTTTGAAATGCGATATAATTTCTTAATAATCTAGCATCCAAATGCAATATTTTTGAAATTTCTTGATGCCACTTTGAAAATGCCTAGGCGCCCAGGTGTAACGCTTTACCGCCTTGCCGCCTTAATAACCATGTATAGACCTTGATTAGGCCTTCAACCTAATGGTATGTTTAGTGTGCACATCTAGACATATGGTTGTATATTTGTCTCTGGTCAAAGGATGTGTGCCTAATCGTGGCAATTACGATTCATTCTTTGTTTATCTCAACATCAGCAAGTCAACTCTTTGACTTGACTAGTACAACACCTCAGAATCTCTATTCCTATGCATAGGATCTGCATCAAAAGGTCGGTCACAAATTAGTCTTTAGAAAAAGATTGTCATTTCTTTCTCAGACTGGAGATCATTATTGAATATCACATGTTAATGCATGGTATTCAATATGGTCACGATTCACAACACTAATTGTACAAAGGGATCTTAATTTAAGTGCATTCATAAACATTAACACTATAACTTTTATTGCATTAATGGGTCGCCAATGGCATACAAGTCCAACATAGACCTTGTGCATGTCCATGGTTCCTAATCCGAACCTCCTACGTCATTGTTAGCCACCAGCAAAGCACTTTTCTTCATCGTTGAATAAAGGCTAGTGGCTCTATAGATCTCCAGCAACATTGCCATGTGGTATCTGAGGTCCAACACCTTGTTGCACCCCCTCTCTTCATCGTGCAGATCGTAGCACATCATTGCACAACTCCTTCCTTCATCATGTGAGGCCCAGCATCTCGTTGCAAGCTCTTCTTTCCTGTTGCGACCCTCTCATGCGAAAGACATAGGTTGAAAAACAGGTCCCTCCGCCCCCAATCTCATGTGTGCTTAATCCATGCAACTACGTCTTGATCTCCCTATCTGACCGCAATGGCCACAACTGCCACAGAGACCAAACCCATGTATTCTACATCTTTTATGAAGGTTTGGGGGGCATCTATCAAACTCAAGAGTGTAGTGCTCTGATGTCGAGCCTCCAAGGAGTTCATCAACAGTCAACGGAAGATCTCTATTCTTACAAAGGAGCTGCTAAAGGAGGCCGATACATACTATAAATCATGGCTCAGTGACAACTATCATGTCGTGACATGGATGACCAACAATGTTGAGTCCCACATTGCAGTCAATCTCTTATACAAGGACACTGCAAAGAACATTTGGGATGAACTAGCACAGACCTTCTCTCAGCAGACTGCCAAGACTCATCTTGTTGACATCTACATGCAGATTCGGTCTGTATCTAAGGAGAGTCCACTCTTGTTGACTATTTTTTTAAGCCAAGAAAGGGGGAGACACTCAATGGCGTTTTGATGCAGCGTGAAACCCACGGATAGGGCCAATTATTTATCTAATTTTATTGGTCAATTTTATTTACGTTTATTTAAGTTGTAGTGTCGCTAATTAAATAAATGAGATCGCCTGTGATCTCCAGCAATTAGTCATAGATTTGATTTTTAAATTTGGTCGGTTAATTATTTAGAGTCTAATTAGGATAATTAGTTGTCAATTTAAATTAGTTTACTATTTTTGTAATCTCAACCCTCCTATATAAAGGGATGAGGGTCCATTGTTCTAGTCAGTTCAGATCTATGAAAAGTTGAGAATTATCCTCTATCCCCTCTTTTTTCTCTCTTCCCCTCGCGGTCTTCGCGCTTCATCTCCCCCAACCCCTCGTTCCCGACGAGTTTCTTCTTCTCAACCCCTCTCGTTCTCCACCGAAATTCCACCGTCCAAATTATTTTAATTATCAATGACAACGCTGAATCGATCTGCATCAATTGGTATCAGAGCATGACAACCAAATCGTCCCAACGATTCGACGATCCCGTCGCGTATTGGAAGATGCAATATGATTTGAGTTGCATATCTCATGGTTCGCATTCACGCGCACGTCAACAAAAGTTCAAGAAGCGCCATATGTCAAGCATCAAGGTTCAGGCATGGCTGGATGCGCAAGTCGATGAAGATTCATTCGTCGACAACGAAAGTCAGATCACTGTAGCCGTTGTTCAACCTGATTTCGAAACAAAAAATAAAGGTATTTTCACTGTGGATGAAGATTTATTTAATATGACTCCTGTGCAACCATACGATGATGATACGGGCCCAATATTTGATGAAAGTACGGATCTATATGATGAAAACATCAAGTTTTCTGGGGTCGAGGCTGATGTCATGGAAGCTCCTGCGACACCACCGCAGCCGCCAATGACTATCGGCAGTTCAGGCCCAACTCCGACACCTACCCCGGACGTCCAAGCCCTCGCCGCACCACCGACGGACACCACCGCGACCCCCGACCCCACCTGCGACACAGCCCCGTCCACCGCCTCCCCCCTCCACACCCTCAAACCGCCTCCCGCAAACCCCAACTTTCCGGTGACGCCTTCGCCTTCCCCCAGTCCCGCGCCAACTCCCCACCCGCCAGCAGCCCCCCCCTCTCGCCTGCGCCTCCTCCTCCCGGCGCCAACCCACCTCGCCGCCTTCCCCCGACCCTCCTCCCCTTTCTGCGCTCCGCCAGCCTCACCCTCGCCATCCCTCCCATCGCCACCTCCGACCCCCTCCCATCACCAACCACGCGTCCCCAACGACCCCAGCCCCCGGCCCCACCTTCCCTCGCCCCCGCCCGTTCACTGACCCCTCCCCGAAGCCCGCGATTCCGCCTCGCCGCCCCCGCACAGGCACCCCACGCAACCCCGCCGAAACCCGATCCCGGCGACGCAGCACCTCGCGCCCTCCCCGCGCGGGAACCCTTGCGACCCCGCCTTCCCTCGCCCACGCCGTCGCCGAGGTCAAGTCGTCGCCCTGGGCCCTCCATCGCCGCCATGCCCCGCCGCCTCTTATCAAGGGCATGCAAAACCCTAGCAAGGGTTTTCTCGGCAGGTGCATCCCTGAAATTAAGGGATGGGGTATTGACTTGGAAGATTTACAAGGGGACCCCTCCAAAAAATATTTATCAAAAGAAAGATAAATTAAACTATGGAATTCTTTCAAGTGAAGGGTAGAATATTTGCAGTCGTACCCCTCCAATCAGAAAAATTACAAACGTAACATGGAAACGGATCAAATTGGGAAGTTTGAAGCTACAGTTCGAGGATGAATTCTCCAACGACGCCTCTACATCGAACAATTCGTCGGGAGAACGGATTTTAAAGCGGAGGAGAGTTGATGCAGCGTGAAACCCACGGATTTGATTTTTAAAGCGGAGGAGAGTTAAAGCGGATAGGGCCAATTATTTATCTAATTTTATTGGTCAATTTTATTTACGTTTATTTAAGTTGTAGTGTCGCTAATTAAATAAATGAGATCGCCGGTGATCTCCAGCATTAGTCATAGATTTGATTTTTAAATTTGGTCGGTTAATTAGTTAGAGTCTAATTAGGATAATTAGTTGTCAATTTAAATTAGTTTACTATTTTTGTAATCTCATCCCTCCTATATAAAGGGATGAGGGTCCATTGTTCTAGTCAGTTCAGATTTATGAAAAGTTGAGAATTATTCTCTATCCCCTCTTTCTTCTCTCTTCCACTCGCGGTCTTCGTGCTTCATCTCCCCACCCCTCGTTCCCGAGGAGTTTCTTCTTCTCAACCCTCTCGTTCTCCACCGAAATTACACCGTCCAAATTATTTTAATTATCAACGACAACGCCGAATCGGTCTGCATCACGTTTACCCCTGGAATTTATTAAAGAAAGGGTAGGAAGAAGGAAGTACAACAAAACGCGTTATGCGCTCCAGGAGCTTAACAAGCCGACACATGTACTTTTACATTTTCCAAATAAAATCTCTGACCTGCGAACAGAAGAGCATTCCTGGCAAGTCAGATGGCCCAAATCTAGCCAGCGGTCGCAACAAATCCCTTCTTTCCTGCCGACCAGTTGTCACCAGATCGCCGCAAAATGCCCCCACGTTCGAAGTGCTGATCCAAAGCAGGACGGGTCGTCCCAAAGGGGCGTCACCCCCCGACAAGAGAAGAAAAGGTACTCAGTTGTCTCAATCTCCGTGTCACAAATAAGGCATCTGTCAGAGACAACCCCCAGGAAGTCTGGCACATCTGTCCCGCGTCATCAGCCTCTTCCTCCTGAACAGCCACAGAAAGAACCCGATTCTCTCAGGAAGGCCCAGCCTCCAAAGGAAGGCGCAGTCCCATGCCAAAGCCGCTGAGAGGGAGGGTGGGGGTATGGAGATAGCAAAGTACACCCTACGGACCGTGAAATCCTTGTCGCGCCAAACCCAATGATCACGTCCCGACGAGGGGCCCCGGCATGTCCCTCAGCACGTCCAGCAACCGCATGAACTCCTCCAACCGCTGATCCGAGAAATTCGAGCGAAACAGCAGCATCCAGTTCCCATCGGCCCAGCACGAGACCACACCCACGTCCGGATCCTCCGTGAGAGCAAAGAGGCAAGGGAAACGAGAAGCAAGATCCCCCCCCCCCGTCCAATTATCCCGCCAGAAAGCAAAGCTCTCGCCATTCCTCAGCACCGGCCTAAAGAGCTCCTGGAAGGGCCCAAAACCTTGAGGATACCTCTCCAAAGAGAGAGTGCCCCGCCACCCTCTCTCCCCAAATGGGCGTCGGCGCCGCGCCACCAGCGAGTAAATCTGTCGAATGAGTCTGGTGCAGAGCTCCTCACCTTCACCTGAGATCCTCGTCACCTACTTCAGCAGGAGCGCCTCGTTCAGTGCGCCCAAACGGCGCACCCCGAGCCCGCCCTCGCACTTCTGCCTCGTGATGTCCTCCAGTTTACCAGATGCATACCAAACTACCCCCTAGCCACTCTTGCTCCAAAGAAATCTCCGCATCAGCCCCTCTAGCCTCTTCTTAATTCCAACCGGAGCAACCTCGTGGAGGAGTGGTAAACCAGACATCGCGGACAACACAGCCTTCAGGAGAACCAACCTCCCGCCCTTGGAAGGATCTTCGCCTTCCAGCCCGCCAGCCTGCCCTCAACCTTCTGCACCAAGGGAAGCCAGTCACACAGTCTCGGTCTCCCCGTGGTGAGCGGGAGCCCCAAGTAGTGAATCGGGAGGCTGGCCCGCAGCGTGCCCATCACCGAGCAGCATAGGTCCACCTCATCGTCACTGAAAGAGAACGACGCAAGCTTCGATTTACCAGCATTCTGCCTCAGCTAGACATCTCACTGAAGAGCTCAAGCACGCCGCCATCCCCCTAGCGTCCTCAAGATCACCCTCACAAAGAGATGGTGTCATCTGCGTACTGAAGCAGGGGGATTTGTATATCACCCTTCAAAAACCTCTAGTGAGCCCCTGTGTTGCACCATGTCCACCATACAAGCCAACACGTATGCAGCAATGATGAAAAGAAGGGGGGCTAGGGGGCATCCCTGCCCTCACCCCTCCTCTGAGGTTGGAAAAACCCGCCCTCTGGCGACCAATTAACGAGCATCGTCATCGATGCAGTTGTCATGCACTACCTCATCCAAGTAATCAGTCGGCCGGGAAACCTCTCTTGTGCATTCGCCCCAAAGAAAGCGCCAGTCTAAAGTATCAAAGGCTTCGAGAAGTCAACCTTCCAAAGCAAAGATTTAGTTCCGCATCTCTTCCAGTCCGCCACAATCTCAACCCGCCCTGACTAAAGAATCCGCAATTTGCCTACGGGGACGAAAGCCGACTGAAAAGGGAGATGATGTGCTCCAGACCCTGTTGAGCCTTGTCGCGAAGACCTTGGCAACGATCAGATAGATGGCATTGGAAATAGAAATGGGTTTGGAGTCTCAATCATGTTGGCCCCATCAAAATTTGGAAGCAGAATAACGAGAGCTTTGTTCACCCGCTTCAAACCCCCTGCAAACCGCAGCCAGGCAGCCACACTCCTAAACTACCTA